>JBAIZL010000133.1:120000-125368 GCA_036971475.1 Prosapia bicincta
AGAATAGACAAATTCTTCAGCGTATTGTCAGAAGGTGTTTTTGTACAAAGCCGGGGATGCTACAGCTATTGCAAAGGTCCTGCACATCTCAATAGACTGTTATTGTCCTTGGCAAACTTCCCGCCGGGTCAAAATGGAAATCATTCTTTTGTAAGTGTTTGATACATTGGCTCAGCCCTTATATTATAGGCTCTCCGAGTGTTTACTTTGGATACGTTTGTTTCCGCAGTTGCTTAACTTCTACTCAGAAAGTTCTGTGATATATCGTTGGAATACTATGTTGTTAGATTAGGTTTGAAGCCCCTGTGCGCTGTGGTAGTGTAATATCTGTCCGATTGTAAACGTTACTGCCATTTGGCTGACACGAGCCCCCTGAAAATTCGTGTTAACACTTTCGTCTTCTAGAGGATAGAGGGGGGATTATCGGATCACGTATGCTAGGTTGCGTCCCTGAAGTATGTAACCTGTTTTGAGCTAGTGTGACGAGAGGTGTTTACCGATAACCCGGGCTGTAGTAGGAAGGGTAATAAGTGTACTCCCCCCCCCCCTAAAGAAGAGTCTATCAATTTGCTCTGGTAAATACTTGATTTAGAGGTTTATGCAATGTTTTAGGAGATTGTTTTCAGCAACTAATCGTTAAGGCGAAAAGAGAAAGTGAAAGATGGAAAAGAGTGGGGCTGGTAGTCATGCACACCAATGAGCAGTGGTTAAAAAATATAAAATAATAATCATTCAGAAAATGTAAAACCCTCTTTTTAAAAACATGTTTGTTTTTAGAGAGTTATATTAATTTTAAAGTAATCCATTTCATTTGTTATAGTAAATATAAAGTTAATTATTATTAGTTTTATTTATATATGTAGATAACGTACTTGCTGTAAGTATTCCCCATTAGAAAATCGGTATTCATACAACAAACATATTGTCAGTCAGTCAGTCAGTCAGTCAGAGAAGGAGGGGGTTTGGTGGCCCCCGAGGTTATGCAGCGTCTGTCACGCGACACTGGCTGCGGGTAGGAATATGGGAGCTGGGCTTTTTGGTTTGGGCTGGATCTGAGGAGAGGTTTCTGCAAGGCAGGACGTTTTAGTGGGTGGGACGGATCCGGATTTTATTCTGGGGGACAACGTTTATTTAATTCATGTGGGACTGTAAACATATTGGTAACGTTGTCACACATGTATACATTCACTGCAGACTTAAATAGGCGCGAGTACTACACTGCACGGCGCGGGTAGGCAATTTAATGCTAGCATTTTATTAATCATGAGAATCTGTGAAACTGATAACGGTTACATATTGTAAGGACAGAATTTACAAAGCAGCTGATGTTGCGCAGCTTATTTAAATACATCAATGAAACAAGTAATATAAACAACAATTTTTAACGTCTATTTCTACTTGGGTTAGCAAAGAAGTATTTTATTTCATTACTTTCTGTTGAATAAATATAATTAATATAAATAAAGTAACATAACCTACGTGTTAAAACCGCTGTTCTACCACATAACCTGTAACATAAAATCAGCTGTTTAAAGAAGTCATATGTTATCACTTATTTAACCCAAATGGGACGAAATAACTATATTGTATACCATGCCCCTTTTGTGGATAGTTTTTCAACCGTATGAAAATAACATTAAATTTAATTAACGATCTAATATTTGAAAATACTGTATTGGTAATAATACATTGTGTCATCCTCAACAAGTTTTAAAACAATGCATTTGAACTTCAATGGATGAATAAGTAGTATTTTGTTAACTATATATATATATATATATATATATATATATATATAATATATATATATACATATATATATATATTTATTTATTTATATATACCTATATACATATATATATATATATATATATTTATTTATTTATATATACCTATATACATACATATATATATATATATATATATATATATATATATATATATATATATATATATATATATATATATTATAATTTATGAATATAAATTAATAAATATTCTTGTATTTGAAAAACCTATGTTGTTTTAAATTATTAAACAAGAAAACATATTTTATATTTATATATATATATATATATATATATAGGCCTATATATAAGGATAGTGTGAACTAATAGAAGGAATTGAAATTTTATTTTGAATTCTAGAAATGTTTTTGTAATAACTTTATTAAATTCTAAAAATTACAATTTATTTTGAAACTAGTTGACTTCATTAAAATTAAAGTCACTTTGCAATTTTTATACATTTTTAAAGCTACAAAGTGAATAGTCTAAACAATCAAAAAAAAATAATACATCCTTTAACTGAGTTTCCTATTTAGAAATTAATTACTCAGCAACCCATTGACAACTGCACGACTTTAGGGCGTAACCATTCCTCGCTGGCGACCAATTAACGTCGACATGTTTTCATCTGCAATGTTAAATAAAAAAAAAAACTCCACCAGCGACGTGACGGTTTTGATTAGAAGTGATGCCGTAGAGCAGGATAGGCGTGCGGTAGGGAGCGCTGAGAAGTGGAGCCGTAGGGACTTTGCGTTACAAATTAGTTTTGCTTAGTTTTGCCAACAATAACAGAACGATCCCGGCGCAATCTCACGGGAGCGGCGGGTAAACACTGCACGAAGGTTGTTCTGTTATGCATGAAGACTGGAGATCATCCGCCCGCTTCTACCGTTCCCCAACTTCGCAGCGCCAACTTGATTTCCCGGCTGACGATATTGTACGTTGTCCTCGGCGGCAAAAATGACAGCGAAAGAAAGTTTGCTTTAAACTTTAAATAACAAAAGAGTAAAGTTTTATAATTTTTTGTTGGATTCTGAGAAATGGAATTGTTCTGGAAGTTTTTCTAGAGATATTTTACAAGTTTGTGCTTCTTTCGTACCTGCCAAATGTTTATTTTATAATATCATGCGACGGACATTTTATTAATTAATTTGTCCTTCCTGATTAACCTGTAAAACCTGTAGAATAACTGGCTTAAGATATAAAGGTAAATTAAGGGGCCAAGTACTGTACATTAGGAGTTCTGTACTGTAGATGAAAGATCCACTCACACGTTAACTCAAGGAACTAGAAAGTGAGTGAACGAGGAGTCTGGTAAAAGTAGTGGTAACTGTTAACTCCTTTCTAATGTCAAAACTCACTCGTTGGCTCCTGGACAGAAAGAGCGGTCAGGCTTTCAATCTATCAACCCTCCCCCCCCCCCAGTCACCACTCCTTACTCCCTAGCCATCACCGATTACCGCTCCTTGCAAAGAGAATGGTCAGGCTTTCGTTCTATTCCCCCCACCAAGTCACCACTCCTTACTCCCTAGCCATCACCGATCACCGCTCCTTGCAAAGAGAACTGTCAGGCTTTCGTTCTATTCCCCCCCATGTCACCACTCCTTACTCCCTAGCCATCACCGATTACCGCTCCTTGCAAAGAGAACGGTCAGGCTTTCGTTCTATCCCCCCCACCAAGTCACCACTCCTTACTCTCTAGCCATCTCCGATCACCGCACCTTGCAAAGAGAACGGTCAGGCTTTCGTTCTATTCCCCCCCACCAAGTCACCACTCCTTACTCTCTAGCCATCACCGATCACCGCACCTTGCAAAGAGAACGGTCAGGCTTTCGTTCTATCCCCCCCACCAAGTCACCACTTCTTACTCCCTAGCCATCACCGATCACCGCTCCTTGCAAAGAGAACGGTCAGGCTTTCGTTCTATTCCCCCCCATGTCACCACTCCTTACTCCCTAGCCATCACCGATTACCGCTCCTTGCAAAGAGAACGGTCAGGCTTTCGTTCTATTCCCCCCCATGTCACCACTCCTTACTCCCTAGCCATCACCGATTACCGCTCCTTGCAAAGAGAACGGTCAGGCTTTCGTTCTATTCCCCCCCATGTCACCACTCCTTACTCCCTAGCCATCACCGATTACCGCTCCTTGCAAAGAGAACGGTCAGGCTTTCGTTCTATTCCCCCCCATGTCACCACTCCTTACTCCCTAGCCATCACCGATTACCGCTCCTTGCAAAGAGAACTGTCAGGCTTTCGTTCTATTCCCCCCCATGTCACCACTCCTTACTCCCTAGCCATCACCGATTACCGCTCCTTGCAAAGAGAACTGTCAGGCTTTCGTTCTATTCCCCCCCATGTCACCACTCCTTACTCCCTAGCCATCACCGATCACCGCACCTTGCAAAGAGAACGGTCAGGCTTTCGTTCTATTCCCCCCCACCAAGTCACCACTCCTTACTCTCTAGCCATCACCGATCACCGCTCCTTGCAAAGAGAACGGTCAGGCATTCGTTCTATTCCCCCCACCAAGTCACCACTCCTAACTCTCTAGCCATCACCGATCACCGCACCTTGCAAAGAGAATGGTCAGGCTTTCGTTCTTTCCCCCCCCCCCCCCCCCACGTCACCACTCCTTACTCCCTAGCCATCACCGATCACCGCACCTTGCAAAGAGAACGGTCAGGCTTTCGTTCTATCCCCCCCCACCAAGTCACCACTCCTTACTCCCTAGCCATCACCGATCACCGCTCCTTGCAAAGAGAACGGTCAGGCTTTCGTTCTATTCCCCTCACCAAGTCAGCACTCCTTACTCCCTAGCCATCACCGATCACCGCTCCTTGCAAAGAGAACGATCAGGCTTTCGTTCTATTCCCCTCACCAAGTCACCACTCCTTACTCCCTAGCCATCACCGATCACCGCTCCTTGCAAAGAGAACGGTCAGGCTTTCGTTATATTCCCCCCACCAAGTCACCACTCCTTACTCCCTAGCCATCACCGATCACCGCACCTTGCAAAGAGAACGGTCAGGCTTTCGTTATATTCCCCCCACCAAGTCACCACTCCTTACTCCCTAGCCATCACCGATCACCGCTCCTTGAAAAGAAAACGCGGAGTGAAGGGCGAATTTGTTTTATTCGTGTTGTGTTGTGGAACTACTATCTCACGCTATTACTTCAATTCCTTCTATTAGCACACTCTCCTTATGTAGATATATCTTGCACATTAAACCGGCTTCACATATTGTGACCAACATTCTGAAAATTTTTGTATTATATTGTTCTTTTTTATTATGAATTATATTTTATGTTTATTTTAAGAACAAAACACCATGGATAACTTATTTTGTCTTTGTTTTCGTCATACACCCTCCTATAAGGAATCGTTTTAACGCTCGCTGTAGATTCACCCCTAACCTAAACCTATTTTTTACAATTCCTTCTATTAGTCCACTCTCATTCTATAGACTTATATTAACATTGTTCAAATTTTCAGTTGTTAATCAAATACCTTTTATCCACTACCTTAAGTTCAAACACATTTTTTTTAAACTTGTAGGGGATGACACTTGATGTTAATATA
>JBAIZL010000134.1:250000-257500 GCA_036971475.1 Prosapia bicincta
TGGTTTGCGTAAAACTCACAATATGGCAAGGTCCAGCTTAAGAAAAGGATGCAAAGATATAAAAAATATTTTTTCTTTACCGTTTACTATGAAATGTTTCTACACTAGCCTTCGGTTATATAAGATGATTTAATTTGTTCTCTGAAAGCCATTTGTATAATTTTATTTAAACAATAAGTAAGAGTATAGCAGCGCATTTCAAGACATTGACCAAATCTACACTTGCCATTTTCAAGTCTTACGATTTGATAGCTATTATACCACTATTTAGTCGCCATAATTCATCCTTTCATATTTGAAAAATACTGTAGGCATGTGTGGCCCTAGACGTTGCGGGACCATGGGCAATTCATTATTACTTTCTAGTGCTGGGGATTAAATGTGATAAAAGGATACAGTTACTTAATGCTGATTCAGGATTTTACGTAGATTCTTGAAATTAATTTAATAAGCCTAAACCTTTACTGTTTACTAAAGCACTAATGTTATAAATGGGGTATTTATAAGTTAATGTTTCTTAAAGCGAAGTTCTAGAACAAACACTCTTGTTTAAAACGAAGTGAAACAATATGGAAAATAAACAACCGACTATACATATAGCTTTTACTATGGAATTACATTCGATATATTACATAGATAGTTCAACTCGTGTAACCTAATGTAACGGTTTCCGGTGGCGCGGAGATATTGATGGCGAATTGTTGGTTAGTTCAGTCTTTTCATACATAAACTCAAATTATTAGGCTATAATTTGATGGCCTACATTAAAATATATTTTATAAATCATGATTTTATTTTACATTTGTATTGAATGTGGTTCAACCTTGCGTCGTTAAACCATAATCCATAATTGATGGATTCGCGACATTGTATTGAACAGAAGTATGGAGCTATGGTGCCCACACAATGCGGTGATCAGGTTCAGGCCTTTATATTGGAGAATAACAATTAGCTTGATATGGTATCATAAACAATAGTGTTCCTTAACATAAATAAATAAAACCTCTATACCACAAATCACATTTTTCTTCTATTTAACACCTTATGTACATCTCGATTGCATAGCAATCATTCTCAGAGGTGATTACAATTTTATTTTTTTAATTACCTCTCAATATGATTGCTATACAATTGAAACGTACATAATAAAAAAAAAGTCATTTGTGGTTGAGAGGTTTCACTTATTTATAGTAAACATTTCGCTACAGTTGTTTTATACAGTTAATAGAGACCCTTACGTTCAATGTAAAATTACTCTGATAATAACTATAAAAGATTTTTAATTGATGAAAGATAAAACGATCTCTCGAAATTATAATAACCTCTGTTTAGTTAGTAAGACGTCCATAAGATATATACATACACACATACATATATACATCGGTTTTTGAACAATCCTAAGCTTCTGGTTGGATATACACTAACCTTAACAAAGCATCTTGAGAATATATTAAACAATCCCTCCGAATTTACATATACATACATACATCTATATATATATATATATATATATATATATATATATATATATATATATATATATATATATATATATATATACATATATACATACATATATATAAAACCATCCAGAAAATATGTTAAACAATCTCTCCAAATGTCATTAAAATGTTCAGAAGTTTAGGCGGTCATAAGATACATACACACTTACATCAGTTTTTGAACCATCCTAAGCCACTGGGGCAGAGCCCTGTTAATAGATCTATTCCAAACCTCAATCGAACCAACCTGGGAATGTATCAAACAATTTCATAAATTTCTGTTCAGCGGTTTAGGCGTGTATAGCCTAACATACATACAAAAATTCATTTATATATATATAAAGAACTAAGTCAAAATACAAATACAAGAATTATAATTGAATATACAATTCAAAGCTTTCGTTGGCTAACAGTACCAACATCATCAGGAATATTAAACAATTATATATATATATATATATATATATATATATATATATATATATATATATATATATATATATATATATATAGAGAGAGAGAGAGAGAGAGAGAGAGAAAACAAACATAAAATTCAATTTTATCTATCTATACAAATATTAATTTTAACACTATCAAAACTATAGGGTCTACAGAATATTCCAAATTTCATTCATACCTCCCAAAATGTATAGATCAACTGTATTTGTAAGTAAAATAAAACACAAACTCTTTTCTACAAAACACTGCAAAATAGCAACGGGTACTTCAAAACAAGCTAAGCAAGTGTGCCCGAATGACCTACCCTTTTTTTAAAAAATAATAACTTTATAGCTACATACTACTTTTGATAAATATAAAATAAATAATTAGTTACAATACCAGTTGCCTACAACTAAAGGAAATACCAGGCTGATTTTTTCAAAATCGTCCGTTTTATGATTAAAACGCAAACAACTAAAGTTATTCTATAAGATTTAAATCATAATATGATTTGTGTTTAAAATATAATATTGTTGTGTATATAATTGTAACACGATGTTTATAAATGTATGAAATTACCGATTGCAGGTATTTAAAAGCTTGGAGCCTCTTTTCTCGAACAGTTTCACTTTCGATTAAAGCTACTAAATCATCATTATAACCTAGAACCTCAAGTAGCTTGATTACAAACGTGTGTGGTCATTTTAGGGTAATTGTGGAAATAGTTGTGATAAAACTGATTACCTTTTTTCATAAGCTGGGGATGCACTGGACATACCGTATTATTAGTACACTGAAAACTACTTAAATCCCGTGGTAAAATAAACACAGAATCTTACTGTTATGTGTTCCGTAATCATTATTAATTTGTTGAGCCTAATTTTGACATTTTGACCTAATCCTAAAAGTAAAAACGATGGTAAGCCAAGCGGATTTCGCTAACTTAGAAACAGATCCACTAATATCTATTTGTATTGTTTTATTATTTAAATGTCTTCGCCGATTAATATAAAATAATATGTAAATTTTATTTTATAAAAACCTTTGAAAAAAACTATTACCCAATTTAAATTACCCTCCATGATTTCTTTGTTATTATACAACTCACAATATGACAAGGTTCAGTTTTATCTGAGAAGGACGTATAGATATAAACAGTATTTTTCTCTTTTCCGTTACTGGGAAATATTTACACAGTAGACTAGGTTATGTAAGGAGGGGCTCAGTAACGTGGTATTATACTACTACTTAGTTGCCACAATTCATCCTTTTATATGTGAAAAGTACTGTAGGCATTTGTGGCTCTAAACGTTGCGGGTCAATGGGCTATTCATTATTGCTGTCTAGTGCTGAGTATTTAATTGGAAAAGAATGATAGAGTTACTCAATGCTGTTTAGGGCTTTTAAGTATATGTTCTTGAAATTATTCTATTAACCCTAAACCGTTATACGTTCATGTTATAATGAGGTATTTATAACTTTATGTTTCTTATAGAAAAGTTTTGAAATAAACACTGAAATTAATTTAACAAGCCTTAACCATTACTGTTTACTAAACCACTAATGTTATAAATGGGGTATTTATAAGTTGATGTTTCTTAAAGCGAAGTTCTAGAACAAACACTCTTGTTTAAAAAGAAGTGAAACAATATGGAAAATAAACAACCAACTATAAATACACCTCTTAGTATGGAATTACATTCAATATATTAAATAGATTGTTCAGCTCATGCAAATTTATATCACGGTTCCCGGCGGCGCGAAGATACTGTTGGAGAATTGTTAGAGTTAGTTCGGTCTTTTCATATTTATCTATATTTTGATGGCCTAAACTAAAATCTATTTTATAAAGCATTGCTTTATTTTAATTTGTATTGACTATGGCCTAACCTTGCGACGTTAAAGCATAATCCATAATTGTTGGGTTCGCGATATTATACTGAAGAGAAGTATGGCCATTATTATTTACAAATATGTGACTGATATGATACTTCGGTCATGTATTTAAAGAATAAATAATACAGACTACCACAACGAATAATGCAGAAGTGAATCTTCGGTTGCATTTTGATAGTGCAATAATACGTCTTGTTTTTTAAGAATAGGATGGGAGTATGGACAGGTTTCCATAATCCTAACTTGCAATACTAATGTTCTATGTGGTTAATATGTGCAAACATGCAATAGAAACCAATAGTATACTCGTGTTGTTAGAATATCGCAGCATTGCATACAATTTGGCATTTAATATGACCAACGTATGTGTACTACGTGTTAATTTCTATGTTTGCACTAAAGAGATAAGTAAACAAACATAGGTAATCAGAGGCTGAAGTCGATCGATGATAGAAACAAATAATGTTTCAACTTTGGGAGAAAACGGTCATAGTCAAAAGTCATAGGAAGAAAATTTGACTATTTTCCTTCACTTGAGAGAAAAGCACAATATATTGGACAAAACTGTTGGTGTTATTTTAATATAAATACAACCTTTACAAATCTTTTGAAGGGCTATTCAATACCCACTGCTGCCCTTAGTGGTTCACGTTTAACCTACGAATCGAAAGAAAGAGATGAAAATGCATGAATGCAGGTAGCTAGATCTGCGTCAAACGCATTAAGAATACTTCTAATATGGTGATCATCGCCCGTAGATTATATTGTAGACACATTTATATCAAGATTGGCCAATTGAGGCACAAAATGCGGGGATCAGGTTGAGCCCTTCATTAATGCATTCATCAATGCATTAATTCATCTTGAAGAGGCTTGGACTTAAGTTTACTGTATTTATAACAATTCGCTTGACATCGTATCATAAACATTATTGTACCTTACGTTCAATGTAAAATTACTTCATACTAACTACAAAAGATTGTGTTAATTGATGAAAAATCAGTTAATAAAGCAAATACACAGGTAAAAAAATTGAAAACAGTCAAAACCTTTTGTTTTTTTTTGCACTAACAATAAGATAGACATCGCTAGTTATTATCAGTAATCTGTATACCCAGTATAACAAGGAGCTTTTTTATGGCAAGTTTATTTAACTGCTTCTTCAGTCACTTCCTCATTTTTATTTGTAGCTATTTCAACAAAATGGAAAATAATTAATAATAAATGAAAACCAGGAGAAAGATTTAATACAATAGTAAGAGAAGATGTTTGAAATCGACTTAAATCCGTTTTGAGAAATTCCCAGGTTCTTCGCCCGGCCTTGTAGAAAGTAACATCCTTGTATTAACACGATGAACGTTAAGGTTTTTTCTTGTAATCGTTGTGGAAAAGATATGCTGTAGGAATTAAATAAATTCTTACGACTACAATGAAAATATAATGAATGTACCTAATTTAAAGGATATGGAAAAATGGCAAAAATTGTATCCGTAAAAGCAGATGGGGCTTAATATAATGGGTAAATATATAAATATACTATATCGATTACCGAACCCCTTTAAAACCATTCTGTTCAGCTCCACGACACTATACATACATCAGGAGGCACTGGATGATTGATTTTTTTCGAAAGGTATGGTAGCAAAGGCATTTTAAACACTGCGTTTACCTTAGCCTATTTGTCCTTTCAACTCCTGTCTAATTTATTTCACAGATTCACGTCTAAGATACATCGATATGCATTATAACAGTTCACTACACACTAGTTTGTTAAAATATACAGACTAGTTTCGATGACGATGTCGCCTCCTCAGTAAATGGCCTTCATCAAACTACATCATTATATATTAACGATAGGCTTTGTATCGTGCAAATATAAAATAAACAAGATGAAATATTTAAAACTCAAACAAATAAAGACATCCTAAACTACAGAACACTAAACTCCTTACTAAGGAGTGGTATCTATTTTACATTAATATTTCTCGTATTACCAATATATTTACTATTAATAATTCTAAAACAGTTTTAAAACATATTTTAACAAATTATCGCTATAAAGTATTCGTTTATAAAATAAGTTTATTACAAAATTATGAATAAAAACAGAAAATCAAGTAAGGGATTATTATATAATTATTAAAATTTAAACATTGCTTAAAACATTTAAATTAGCGGTAGCAACCAGACTCATTGATGACTGAGACATCTCGAAACTAGTTTATTATCCAAGTCTACCAAGCATCATGAGTGTTGTACCTAATCACCTGTTTATTCTAGAATGGTCAGACTTAAAGAAACTCTGATTGTCCAGGCAATGCTTGGTCATCGCTGAGTATTCAAGTTAGTAGTTTTTAAAGTGCTGCTCCCTGCTTCTTGCCTTAATACTCATACATACTTGTTTGGCCAATATATATTCCATTGCACATCTCACGCTGTAAATTCCGAATTTCTCACAGGCGGATTTCTTGGCCTTTTTCTTTTTGAGCAGGTTTAAGAGCAATGCTAAAGAGACAAAGAAATTTCTTCTTCTGGTTTGGACCCTGTATGTCGACGATGTATTTGGAACTTAATGGATTCTTTCCCTTGATAAATTTACCACAGAGTTAGGCCTACACGTGCGGAATAGTATTTCCTGTATATTGATGATACAAAAAATACTAATGTAAAATAGATAACTCGTGAGTAAGGAGTTTGGTGTTCTGTAGGTTATAATGTCTTTATTGTTTGAGTTTTAAATACATAAATTTGTTTGTTTTATAGTTGTACGGTACGAAGTTTATACACAATTTATATTGACGTGGCTTGATGAAATTTGTTAGTAGTAGCCTATCACTGATGAAAACGGCATCGTCATCGTAACTAGTCGATATGTTTTACTAAACTAGTGTGTAATGAGATTTAGAGGGAAATTTCGAGATTTCGAAAACGAAACCAAAAACTTTTAGTTATATTTGGCTATTGTAGTTATAGAAATACTATTATTAAATTTTTATTAGGGAAGATAGTTTGGAATTGTTTGTACATATATATATAAAATAAGCGTAGAATAACTCTACGTGAACAAGAAAAGGGGATTAGGTTAGGCTCGATCATAATATATGTTTAAGTGGACCAAGTAAAAGCCTTTTCATATTTAGAGTGCGTAACTTAGGGATAGTTTTTGTATTATTGTTCCCCCGATTATCTACCTGAAACGCTTTTATACTTATATAAACAATGAATATGGGGAAACAGTTAAAATTCTACTTATTGAAAATGCCAATAGCAATAGTTTTTTATTTTCAAGAATTTGGAATTGCTAATCTAATCTTCAAAAATGATTTTCAAATTATCTTAAGTAGATTAAGCTGCGGTATGAATAAGATTAACCTGACTCACTAAACAGTGCCTCTGTACGGTCGTCGGTTGTGATCATTATCTTATTGCATCTAATTTTCTAATCTATAATTTTTTCTCGTTTTGACCTTTCTTTCTCAGAAGAAATTACCTAAATTTTATAAGAATGGGTGGAGTTGCTGAGCATTGTAATATTTTGTACACATTAACATATACTGATATATAAATAATTTCTATAGTGGAACATATTTTTCCATAAATGAGGAAGACAGTTTAGGGAAATGTGTTCCTTTGTCATCTCAAACCGTACAAACGTCTTGAT
>JBAIZL010000134.1:295000-335000 GCA_036971475.1 Prosapia bicincta
GGAAAAGCCTCCAAAGACTCGAATTTTGTAGTCTGGTTGGACAAAAAATAAATCACAGGGGATTGGGTTGGATATTACCATAGCAGACGTCGATTATTCAACAATATCTAAGTATTTGTAATAACTCATATTAAAAACATTGAAATAATTTTATAAACATTTGTTTTATGAATGTCAGTTACATGATACATAAAGTTGAATTTAATATTTTGTACACGATTTTACAAAGTGTATTAAAAATAGGTAATGGAAAATTTTCAAAATGAAATCTACGAAGACAATAAATATTTCTGTCTACTTGTTGGCCTCTATCTGTACCAAAGACCCGGCAACCATCCATATGACTCTGGCGGTGTTGGAGGGGGCGTAGGCGTTGGCGGTGCTGATGGTTCTGGATAGATTATCTCAATATATTCTGTGTTTTCTTCTGGATACATATCCTGGACAGGCATCATTCCTAGGGGATATTCGCTAACGTATGGGGACTTGCTGTAGTCGTACTGAACGTTCTCTAGTACTTTGTAGTAGCTACCAACAACCAGTATCTCGTAGAATATGATTCCTGTAATCCAAAGCGTTTATTTGTTTTATAATTAATTTTTCAATAACTGTTATTTTAGACTACTCAAACACAATTTAATTAGTAAATACGTCTTGACAAACCCGCCAGATATATTTTTGGGCCAAGAAGAGGCGTCATGTACTTAGTTTAATGTTTGAACATACATCAGTTCATGATAATAACAATAGTAGGTTTTAAAATCAATTTTTATTCAAACGAGGTTATTTCCGTTCATTATGTTTTAGTAAAAAATTATTTTATAAACATTTACCTAATCGATTACTTAATCGATACAAACTTAAGATATCTTATCAACTCAGCTTATAAACAATTGTTTAATCTATTGGTTTGGCGATACAAATCTAAGATATCTTATCCAAATATTTTATAATCTACTGCCTGACCAATTGCTTTAGCGATACAAGTTCAAGATATCTTAATAAATGCATTTATAAACAACTCCCCAAAAGATTGGTTTAGGGTTACAAATTTATATCGTCTACACGAGATGTGAGGAAAGTTGTTAGCTGGAATAGTAAAACCTTTGTCTCCGAAATACACCAAGTGGAAGTTAGATTTGTTGAAGTTTTTATTGAAAGTATATTGAGAGTTTTTAGATAAGTATATAACATTCCAGTTAAGATAAAACAGTTTTTATTTGAAAATGGTTATTAGCTTATAATGTAATGAGATTTATTTGAAATGGACTCAGAGGTACCGTCCGCCCACGTAGTGTACATGGAAGGAAACGAAATAACCTACAAACAGTTGTTTTCTAGTGCTAGTGAATTTTTATTTTGAAATTACTTGAAAAGGTTATATATATATATATATATATATATATATATATATATATATATATATATATTTACATCACCATGGCGTGTACTGATGAGAAATGTCTAAAATTTTTTGAAGAAGATGAATATGAAATAGTATTGGACAATAATACTAATACTGATATTGTGGATAATGACGAGTCTGAGGAAAACAATGTTGGTGAGCAATATACTATCAAATCTCAGGAAACTAATGTTTTTGATTTAGTTTTCAATAATGAAGTAATTAGGATAAGACAAAGTTGAAACGATGATAAGGAAATTCAACCAAATGACAGGCCAAATTCTCATCAGTTACAAATAACCGATAGTGGAAATTAGAAGGATAATAGGCCTAATTTTAACATTAAAACCATTCCTTCCAGTGCAACAGACCAACTACCCTTTACATCAAGAAAAGTGGATGACGTTCCTCGTAATGGAGAAAAGTCGAAAAATCTAGAATAATTCCCGAATATAATTCTCATGAGGGGAACAATATAAATATATTTAAGCACTGTAATTCAGGAACAGATTTCTTTTTTGAAAAAAAAGCTTCACAATCAAGGAATAACAAATGCTATGCCTCGAAATAGATTTCAATTGATTTAAAGTAACTTGCATGTCAACGATAATGCTACTTTACCAACGAATAACAGAGACTGAGTGTATAAGATAAGACCTATGATCAACAGTTTGAATAAAACTTTCCAGGCTTAAATTTCTGGTTTGATGAAAGCATGGTACTTTTTAAAGGTCGTTCCACCATGAAGCAATATAATCCAAAATAACCCATAAAACGTGGATTAAAAATATGGAGTATGGCAGATATAAAAGCTATGTAAAAAATTCAGAATTTATCGAGGAAAAGACGCAATTCTAGTGGGTGAATTTGAAAACTACTCCCTTAGGGAACGTGTTGCCCAATACCTGACAAAGGAAGAATGGAGAAAAGGACGAATGATATTTTGTGATAACTTTTTATCCCTACTGGAAAGGCTTCGGAATGAAAATACATTTGCTTATGGCACTATAGGAATAAATAGAAAAGGAATTCCCAAAACATGATTGAAGATAAACAAATCTAACGTGGTAAGAGTGTTCATAAAATTTCAAATACAGATCTTAGTATAAATGGAAAGATACTGAGATAGTCACATTTCCTTCAAACTACGATGGCTCTGAAATCACCACTGTATCTATCTAGAAAAGAAAAAAAATTGTACCAAAATTGATGATACATGCCCTGTTGTAGTCGCTGATTACAACAAATTATTGGGTGGAGTAAACATGGCTGATCACCTAAAAACAGTGTATAGTCTAAATCTTAAATGTAGGAAAAGGTGGCACAGGTTATTTTGGGGACTATTCGAAATTGCATTTGTAAATTCATATGTAGTTCATTGCAAACTCTTTGAAAAAGTACCATTCAAAGAATTTAGAAGAGGTGTGGCTCATGGGTTTCTGAAGTACACTGGACTGGACTCAAGAAGAATAACTCTAAACAAAGTCACAATTTTGAACCTCCAACAAAAAATAATAAAAGAAAAGGTAAATGGTTTTCAGTTCCAAAGGATGTAAGATTGTGTAATAGAGGAGTTCACTGACCTCTATTCACAAACCAAAGAGATAGATGTGATATGTGCAGTTTGAATAGAATTCAATCTCGCCCTCATAGTAAGTATAGCCACTCCCGGCAAGCTGGCCTGGGCAACCGGGCGGGTCCACAGGTGGCGGATAGTGGGACGGCCTACAGAAATGTAGGTTACCTGTGAATAAGGATTCCGGAAGGTTTCTGAATATGCAGGCCTGGACCAAGGCTATGGTTCAAAGGTGAGGAATTATCCCTCCTCGTCTGTCAACCGGTTGGGCGTGGTAGAAATAACCGAGTGCTCTGACCGGGGAGACTGGGGTAGTTGGGAATTAAGTCCTCACAATGCTACTCTCACCTCCCGGGTGAACCAAGGGCAATGAGACAGTGAAGTAGGGGCGGGAAACTGCCAAAACGACACAGTTGTAAAAAAGAGAGTAAAGCAGGCTGTTCGTCTGAGCAGTTAATAATGTCCTGAACTTGGGGTGTGCCTCAAGGTCAGTGACTGAATACCCAATCCAAGGTGGAAGGCATCGTGCTGAAGGATGAATGGCTTCAGGGTATAAAATGCAGTCCCAAACGATCCCCTTGAGGAACCAGACAAAACCTCATTGTATGTTGTCTTGCCAGGGCAGTGGGGGCTCTGCTCTGGTCGACCGTTATTTCCCCCATACTCGTGGGACTTTAATGGACCAAGTAAGTACAAGAATTAATTTCGAGACTGCACAGACAGTGGGAGCCAATGAGACGGCAAACCGTGAGTCTGTAGCAGATGTGTCAACGGCAACCATCACTGGGGGTGCGGGGGCGGCTGTCAACCTGCCGACTGCAGAAACCGGTGAAGTGGCTGTAGAGTTGAGCACGATGTCTAGTCCTGGGGCTGCTCTGCGGACCCAGGCGACTGCAAATTAAGCAGAACAATGATCAAGATCCTCCAAGTGAACCTACAGCATAGCAGGGCGGCGAGTGCTGTCGTGTGTAGGATGCTGGACAGGGGAGAGGTGGACTTGGTGCTCATCCAGGAACCATGGATTTCTGGAGGAAAAATATGCGGGCTGGCGACATCTGGAGGTAAGTTGTTGTATGATAAGGACTCCGGTGTTCCCAGGACGTGTATCCTGGTTAGGAGGGGGTTGTGTGCTTTTGTACTAACGAACTTCTGTTGCAGGGATTTGTTAGCAGTGACGGTGGAGCTGCGGGCGGAGGGGGGGATGAAGAGGCTGAACCTGGCCACGGCATATCTCCCCTTTGACTGCGCGGGGGCTCTGCCAACACAAGAGCTGAGGAGCCTGGTCGAGCACTGCGAGGCTGTGGATGAGGAGCTGCTGGTGGGGATGGATGCTAACTCCCATCACACTTCGTGGGGTAGTACAGGTACAAACACTAGAGGTGAGGAACTTTTAGCTTATCTTAGCTCTAAGAATTTACTAGTCCTAAATCAGGGGGAAGAGCCGACGTTTGTCACTAGGACCAGACAGGAGGTCCTGGACATTACGGTGGCATCGAACCAGATGGCTAGGTATGTACTAAATTGGCATGTGTCGGATGAACCATCTTCTTCTGATCACAGACATATTAGGTATGATATCTCTCTAAATCCAGCCATGCTTCGCCCAACCAGGGATCCAAGGAGAACAGACTGGGACTCCTACAGGAGGGACCTGGGTGTTCGGATTGAGGAGGCTGGATTGGAGTATGGTGGGAGGAGAGAGCTAGAAGACTCTGCCACATTGGTTGGCGAGGCTATAATAGAATCCTTTACCGATAACTGCCCTCTCAGTGAGGGGAGGAAAGTAGGGGATCCGTCATGGTGGAACAAGAAGCTAGCCAAACTTCGGAAGACCACCAGGAGACTCTTTAATAGAGCAAAAAAGAACGGGGAGTGAGACCTGTATAGGAAAACACTAACCGAATACAACAGGGCAATTAGAGAAGCGCGCAGGAAGTCCTGGAAGGAGTTTTGTCATGAGATTGACAAAACTCGGGAAGGGGCACGACTGTATAAAGTGCTCTCTAAGGACCCAGTTAACCCGGTGGGGATGCTAAGAACCCCACTGGGAAATATAACAAAAACGGCAGGGGAAACTGTGGAAGAATTAATCAGGACACATTTCCCTTCCAGTACCCTGAGGAAACTTGGGGGAGCAGACACTGAACCGGTTACCAAACTCTCCACAAGACGTGGTAAGAGGGAGGACTGGGAAGTGGCAAGGAGGATAGTAACTCCACAAAGGGTAAGATGGGCTGTTGGCACTTTTAAACCCTACAAATCTCCAGGTCCAGATGGGATCTATCCTGTGCTGCTGCAGCAGGGAATGGATATGCTGGTGCTGGTACTTACTAAATTATACAGGCTAAGCATTGCTCTAGGGCATGTGCCGGCAGCCTGGAAATCTAGTAAGGTGGTCTTTATACCTAAGCCCACCGGTAACCAATCGGAAGGGAAAGGATACAGACCTATCACACTCATGTCTTTTGTTCTCAAGGGACTTGAAAAACTGGTTGATAGACATATTAGGGGGGGGGGTGTGCTTTGGCTATCAAACCACTGCATTGGACCAGTATGCTTACCAACCGGGGAAATCTTGCGAGGGAGCTCTCCATCAAGTGGTTGGTAGGATTGAGCAAATGATCGCTAAGAAAGGTTGTGCCATAGGTGCCTTCCTTGACATTGAAGGGGCTTTCAATAACCCCTCAGTGGAGACGATGGTAAGTGGTGCAAGACGTCATGGAGTGGATGCGACCACTTGTGGTTGGATAAGTTCCATGTTAACAAACAGAAGCATTTCTGTAGAGGTGGCAGGGGAGGTTAGAAGGGCGGAGACAAGTCTGGGCTGTGCACAGGGGGGGTTCTCTCTCCTCTGTTGTGGTGCCTAGTGGTTGACAAAGTTATTGAACTCCTGAATGAACAGGGGTACTTCTGTCTAGGATATGCGGACGACATAGTTGTCCTGATCCTGGGCAGATTCCCTGATACAGTCCTTGAGGTAATCAGAAATCCTCTACGACTGATTGAAGAGTGGTGTAAAAAGGAGAACCTTAGGGTAAATCCAAAAAAGACTGCTCTCATTAACTTCACCAGACAGCGAAAAGATATGACGACCAGGATGCCCCGCTTGTTTGGTGAATACCTTGAGTTTGTGGGGGAGGTGAAGTACCTGGGAGTTACTCTGGACAGGAAACTCACCTGGAATCCACATCTTGAGAGGACAGTTAACAGGGCCAAAAGGGCACTGATGACTGTGAGAAGAATGGTGGGTAAGAAATGGGGACTGAAGCCATCAATGATGCACTGGATGTATCTGAGGGTGATAAGACCTATGATTACCTATGGAGCTCTGGTGTGGTGGACAAAGGCCAACCAGGCACAGACAAGAGCTAAACTGAGCTCTATCCAGAGATTGGCCTGTCTGTGCACACTGGGAGCGATGTCAACTACACCAGGTGCAGCAATGGAAGTAATGCTTAACCTCCCACACCCTTGAGCTTGTCCTTAGGGGAGAGGCGAGGCTAGCGGCATGGAGATTGCGCAACTCGAGCAACTTGGCTAACCTCCCAGATGTCTCGGGACATATGAGTATCGAGTGCGTGGTCAAAGAACCCGTCTTGGAAATGGGCAGCGACCACATTACTCGAATGTTTGCACCTGACCAGGTCCACCAAACTGTGATGGAATGGCCAGGGACATTAACATCGGGAGCTCAGATCTGGTACACAGATGGCTCCAAGATGGACTTCGGCACTGGAGCGGGGGTGTATTGTAAAAACCCAAGGGTAGAACTAGTTTTTTCCTTGGGGAGGCATACCTCTGTCTTTCAGGCCGAAGTATATGCTATAAATGCCTGTCTGGGAGAGATAGCGAGAAGGGAAACACATGGGGCCCGGATTGCTATTTTCTCCGAGAGTCAGGCAGCAATTAAGGCACTAAACGGACACGTGGTCACCTCGGCCATAGTCAGGGAGTGCCTAATTAACCTACAAGCTCTGGCAAGGCACAATCAAGTCAAGATTGGTTGGGTGCCAGGGCATAGGGGAATACTTGGAAATGAAGCCGCAGATGAGCTGGCCAGGGAGGGGTCCTCGACTCCCCTGATTGGACCGGAACCTGCGGTGGGTATTTCCAAATCCATGGTCAGGATGACAGTGCGAAGGTTGATGGCTGAAAGATACTGTGAGCACTGGATCAGGGCCGAAGGGATGAGACACAGTAAGCTAACCCTTAGGAGACCTTCCTTGGGGCTGCAGAAGAGTCTCATCTATCTGTCTAGGCAGGAATTAAGGATAGCCACAGGACTACTCACGGGACACTGTGGACTAAGGAAACATTTGCATAAAATGGGTATCTACAAGGATGAACCAGTGTGCAGATTGTGCGGGCAGGAACAGGAGACTGCCACACACATTATTTACAGATGTGGAGTACTTGCTGAGAGGCGCTTCAACCTCTTTGGTGATGGAACGGCTTTGGTGAATGCTGAAGGTAAAACTCTAGTCAGGAAACTCCTAAACCTGGTAAGAGGGAAGGGGTTATTTGACTAGATCAGGGAGGTAAGTACAATATACCTTAAGGTAGCAGTGCTTCGGGCAATTCAAACCCGCTCCCAAGTTAAAAAAAAAAAAAAAGTATAGCCACTGATGGTGTGCTTTTATGTTGTAATAAAAAAAAACTGTTTTAGTGATTACCACAATATTGGACAATATTACTAATAAAATTATTCCATAAACTCTTTATGTAAATATTCGATTCAATTTCATTTGTAATTAATCAATTTATGGTTTTGATAGTATTCAGAGAAAGTAAGTAATCATTTATGAATAAAAAATTGAAAACGCTATGTATTTTTACGACACTTCACCATGAACAGTAAACCATAAATAAATAGACTAAAGATAACATTGTGCTAGTAGTTACAGATACCACTCAATATCAGATTAGTAGGTGAAACATATTAGTGTAACTAACATGTTAGTAGTGAAGTCCTTATCGTCACCAAGTCACTTGCTGGACCGACGGTACACCATCAAAAAATATAATAATTTATTAATTTTATCAATGATAAAATTCTCATTTTTAAAAAATGTTGAAACTTTTGGCAAATATGATATATATATATATATATATATATATATATATATATATATATATATATATATATATATATAGTTATGTAACTAAATATTGTAGATCTAGCTACTATTTTAAGAAGATCTAGTTATAATTTTGCTGATGCAGGTTATCTGTAATGTGGTCCTGCAGATCATAGTCAAGTTAGTGTGTCAACTTTAGAAGAGAACAGTTGTCTCCACTCCAACTTAATGTACATCAGTTGTTATTTTGTTAGGCCTAATTTTGTAATAATTTCAACTTAAAGTTATTCTTAATTTAAAAAAAAGTTTTGTACAAATAAAATAATTTTTTTTAAACATTTGGAGCTTAATAAAACTGCGGTCGGTAAGAACTGGCGCAGTCTGTAGGACATCTCGGGATAATTATTGAATATAATTTTTTTTCGATATAATTGGTAACCGAGACACTGCAACCGCGATATCATAGTAGACTGTATATCTGCAATGATATCGGAAAAACCGTAGAGCGAATATCTATAAGAAGAAAGAAGAAAGCGGCATCACTAAAAGTGAAAAGTGAAAGTGCTACTGTATTTGTTCACTGAAAAATACGCTTGTATTCCCACTGGTAAATCCAGGTTTCAAGTAAATCCTAAAAAATATTATTGAGTAAAAGATTGTTATAAATTTTAACTTTAATTTTTTGTTTTCAATTAAATATAAAAGAAAAATGGCTACTCCAACTTTAAGGAAGGAATTCTTAGATATGAAACCATAATTTTCTGGTAAGCCTATAACGCTAAATAGATTTGTCACCATTTGTGATAAAATAGAAACTAAATTCTTTGTTGCTAATAATCCAGATGACTTTCAAAATGAATATTTGATGTCCTCAATTTTAGCAAAACTAATAGGACAAGCTTTAGAGTTAGTTGTAAATTCAAACAGTTATAACTGGTTAGATGTTAGGAAAATTATTTTAACTAGTTTCCTAGATTAAAGAGATAGTTTTACATTAAATCTTGAAATGGCAGAGCTAAAACAAAAAAAGTAAATGAATCTCCTATTAAATTTTATGAAAGGATACAAAAATTATTAAATTTGCAAATAGCATATTTTATTAATAAAGAACCAGTTAAAGCTGTTGATACTGTATGTGATTATGTTCAAAAATTAGCTTTAAGAGTTTTGTTAAGAGGTCTTCTAGTACCACTAGGGTATTTAATGAGAACTAAACACCCCATAACACTCGCAGAAAATTTAAATATGCTAACTAAAGATTTTCAGTTTAAAAGTAATAAAATGTTTACACAACCGAACAGTCAAGTTTTCAAAAAAGTCAATGTAATACCGTAAGAAACCAATACACCCAAATACTAGTTATCACAAATACCTAAACAAACTTACCAACAGCCAAATCCTTTCTAAAAACCACCTTTTGCAAAACATTACCAACCTGATAGAGTATAATTAATGAATAGTAAACCTCATTTGCCTTCAGAATAAGAGTTATCAACCCTCCCCTATTAGCATATCCACTAGACAGACATACAAGCATTCTAGACAAAATACTAAACTTTAACAAATGAAGGGACAAGGAGCAGAAGACGGTGAAAATTCAATGTATCATGTTAACGAACAAGACACATTCGCTTCTGACCAAAATTCCGAAAAGGACGAGTATTTCTCTGAGCACCAGAACTTACCTGAAGCCTGTGATGAAAATAACGAGACTATTCAAACTGATTAAAATAATGTTTTAGGGTGTACAAGCCTCGGAACCAATTTTCCATAATGAATTTGCGGAGTGAAAATATTGAGACGCAATTACTAAATTAAATAATTTTAATTGATACAGGTAGTACTCGTTCGTTTTAAAACATGAGTAAGAAAAGAGCCGTTTGAAGTAACCACTGCACAAGGCGCTTCAAAGGAAGATTTTTGCTGCAAAATACCCCTGTTTTTTAAAAAGGGAATAAGCAATTTCTTATTCGATTTTCATCAGAGGTTCGACCTATTATTGGCTCTGGATAAAATAAAAGATTTAGGAATAAAATTAGATTTTGTAAACAATAAACTACTACTTTGTGATGAAGAAATCCCAATACATTATTTCAACACAGACGAACCAAACAACAAAAACAATAATAATAATAATAATAACAATACAACTGCTGTTGAAAATAAAACTACATGCTGTTTAATTAAGGCCCGTACTAAACAAACCATTAAGATAAAAATTCTTAATATGAGCAATGGAGAAGGAATATTACCCTATAAGATACAAGACGGAATAGAAATACAGTGTATAGTAAAAGTGGAAAATGGAGTAAGTTAATGCCCAATAGTCAATAACACAACGGCTGGTAAACGTTTAGAGATCAAACCAATGAGCGTAGAACTGCTAAGTGATTTTAAAATTTATAATTCAAACAGTAATCCAGTAAATCCTACAAACTTTGCCATGTTAAATCACAAATTTTATAAATTAGACTTTACAAAAATCAGAACAGATAATGTAAATGACGAGGAGAAACGAGAAATATTAAAATTAATTTATAAATATTCTGATTTAGTCCACCAAGAAACAATTGTTTGGCATTTACTAATTAAATTTAACACGTAATTAGGACAACTGACAAAACCCCTGTTATTACCAGAAACTATAGATACCCAGAAATGTATCGAAATGAAGTAGATAAACAAATTCCAGAAATGCTTGCTCCAAAATTATTTGTTCCCAAGAAAGCAGATACGTCAAATAAACAAAAAATTAGATTAGTAATTGACTTTAGAAGATTAAATGGGAAAACTATCGAAGATAAATTTCCGCTTCTAAACAAAACCGACATATTGGATAAATTATGAAGATCCCAATATTTTAGAACACTTGATCTTACGGAAAACTTACGGAAACAGACGAGTGATGATATTAGAATTGAAAAATTGCCATTACAGATGAATAATAATATTAAAAGTATATTGTATGACATATTAGCTAAAAATTAGGTTCAATAATAAATTTTATTATTTTCCTGATTGGTTACAATATGCTTTATTGGTTAGTGTGCAGATCATACAACTCTAAAATATTAGATCATGATTAAATATACTGTTTGTTGCATTTTAAATTTAGCTATGGTGTATTTTTCGGAAATAATATATCTTCATTGGATTTTTAATTAAAGATAACACCTAGTTTTGATATGTATTGTAGTGACGCCGAGCTCCAGGCTCTTCACGCCGAGTGTTGTGAAAGCTGAAACCACAATCCGGATTTGTGACGTTTGGATTAGTGACTCTCTACTGCGTTAAAACAAGTGTGAAGAAAAACTTTTAAAAATTAATATAACAGAAAACATAAATCATAATTTTGGTACTTAATAGACTACCTTGGGATCGTTAAATGGTTCAAAATATTTTTTTTTTTCATAGGGTTATTTAATTATTATAAATATGATAAGAATAGAGTAATATATAACTTTCTTTTCAGTGTATAAAGCATGAGATCTGAGGTTTCAATGGTATTAAAATATGTTAGCCAATAGGCTACTCAATGAGAAGAACATTTTGTGTTTTACCAGGCGCAGGACGCAAAAGTTTATTTTCAAGAATAAAATGAATATCACAGACGGCTTTAGTATTACGTGAGTCATAAACTAAGCCTTCATCAAACTCAGAATCACTCTCATCTTCTGAGCTCCCCCATATCATCTTAAATCGTGCTCCACTCACTTTGGTCAGCTGCAACTAAATTAGGAGCACTAGAGTCCTAACAATTACCATCAATTATATACAAATTCAAATTAAAACACAATCAAACCAATAAAAATCTCTTAAGCCACTTACACAGTTGTATAGACCCAAAATGAAGATTAATTCATAGGGATAATAAACAATGTGTTACTAGGCATACAGAATGAAACGTGTTTAGTTTATATCTTCATGACATCATCATATTTCCCACCAGTTTGCAAGAGCCCCTTCTATGATTAAAAGAAGTTTTTGATGGACTAAGAAAAGCTAACTTCAAGCTACAGTTAGACGGAACGGAATTTTTGAGAAACGAAGTTGCTTTTTTAGGACGTATTGTTACGCCGAACGGAGTAATTTTAAGTAAAGATAAACGCCGAAAAGACCTTCCAATTGCTTATGCCAGCAGAACTTTGAATGATAGTGAAATTAACTACTCTGCAATTGAGAAAGAACTATTAGCAATTTTATGGGCAACAAAACATATTAGGCCTTATTTATTTGAGAAAATTATGAAATTTATTCGGATCATAAGCTTTTACAATGACTATTTTCTGATAAAGTACCAAATTCCAAACTTTTAAGATGAAGATTAAAACTAGAAGAATATGATTCCGAAATAAAATATAAAAAAGATAAATTAAACCAAAACGCGGATGCTCTATCAAGAATACAACCGATTGAATGTCACCGATAAAATGTCAACATACTGTAGCGGAGGAATTTCAAATCCCTTCAGCTGATTTACTTCAACGTTACTTCCCGGAATTGGATGATAGCCGGAGTCTATGATAGTTAACAGTGAATATAGAAGAAGACGACGCCGACAATCAAGAAAATATCAATAAAGAAAGTGACAAATTCAAAATTTTATCAACCAATGTGAAATATGCCAAAAAACTAAATACGACAGAATCCCTTTGAAACTAGAAATAAATCTTACACCGACGCCAACAAAGCCTTTGGAAGTAGTGCACGTTCATTTCATATCACTAGAGAAAAATCGCTTTGTAAGCACAGTAGACGCCTTCTCGCGTTATGCACAGATGGGCGGTGTGGGCGGTGGCCAAGCAACAGCAGTTGCTGATAAGCTACTAGATTACTTCGGACACTATGGTGTGCCTGGAGTAATTATATCAGATAATGTCGCGGAATTTAACAATAGAGTAATAAAAGAAAAATTGAAATACATTTTATACGTAGACAAACCCCCCCACCACCAATCAAATAGATTATGTGAAAGATTTCATTCCACGATAGTAGAGCATATAATACTTAAGACTATAAATAATCAAACAAAGTTCAGAAAGGACAAAATAATTAGGAAATTAAAATATGCGATAATAGCATATAGTATTATTGTATATTGAGTTATTAAATTAATGCCGGTTGAAGTTTTATTCGGTCACATAAAATCGTACTCAGATGGATGTTACCGACAAGCTTCTTTTAGTACTGACTATATGCCACTAGCGCCGGACGAAAGAAAGGAAGAGAAAGAAAGATGCCTTGCTGAACCACTTCCCCTTTATTCACTACCTGTACGAATAAGGTCTAGACGTACTCTTAGATGGATATATCCGACAAGCTCCTTTTAACCGTTGGCAGTTAATGACCGTTTAATAGTGTCGCTGAACGAAAGGATGGACGAGATGGAAAGATAGAAAGGCCTAACCAAACGGCCCTTTAATCACGACCTGTAAGAATAAGGACCAAACTTACTCCATGATGGATGCTTTCGACAAGCTCCTTTAGTACTGACTGTATGCCACTGGCGCTGAACGAAAGGAAGGAAGAGAAGGAAAGATGCCTTTCTGAGCCATTTACCCCTTTATTCACCACCTGTAAGATTAAGATCCAGATGTACTCCAAGATGGATGCTACAGACAAGCTCCTTTATTATTTACCGAATGCCAGAGGCGCTGTACGAAAAGAAGGAAGAGAAGGAAAGATGCCTGGCTGTACCAATTAGCCCTTCATTACGGCCTGTAAGATTAAGGACCAGACGTACTCCAAGATGGATACTAACGGCAAGCTCCTTTAGTATGTACCGTATGCCACTGGCGCTGAATGAAAGGAAGGAAGAGAATGAAAGATGCCTGGCTGAGCCAAATAGCCCTTTACTCACGGCCTGAAGGAATAAGGACCAGACGAACTACAACATGGGTGCTACAGACAAGCTCCTTTAGTACTTACCTTATGCCAGTGGCGCTGTACGAAAGGAAGGAAGAGAAGGAAAGATGCCTGGCTGTACCAATTAGCCCTTCATTACGGCCTGTAAGATTAAGGACCAGACGTACTCCAAGATGGATACTAACGGCAAGCTCCTTTAGTATGTACCGTATGCCACTGGCGCTGAATGAAAGGAAGGAAGAGAATGAAAGATGCCTGGCTGAGCCAAATAGCCCTTTACTCACGGCCTGAAGGAATAAGGACCAGACGAACTACAACATTGATGCTACATACAAGCTCCTTTTAGCCAATTAATCCTTCATTACGGCCAGTAAGACTAAGGACCAGATGTACTCCAAGATAAATGCTAACGGCAAGCTCCTCTAGTACTTACCTTAGGCCAGTGGCGCTGAACGAAAGAAGGAAGAGAAGGGAAGATGCTTGGCTGAAATACTTAGCACTTTATTCACGGCCTGAAAGAACAAGGACCAGACGAGCTACAACATGGGTGCTACAGACAAGCTCCTTTAGTACTTACCTTAGGCCAGTGGCGCTGAACGAAAGGAAGGAAGAGAAGGGAAGATGCTTGGCTGAAATACTTAGCACTTTATTCACGGCCTGAAAGAACAAGGACCAGACGAGCTACAACATGGGTGCTACAGACAAGCTCCTTTAGTACTTACCTTAGGCCAGTGGCGCTGAACGAAAGGAAGGAAGAGAAGGGAGGATGCTTGGCTGAAATACTTAGCACTTTATTCACGGCCTGAAAGAACAAGGACCAGACGAGCTACAACATGGGTGCTACAGACAAGCTCCTTTAGTACTTACCTTAGGCCAGTGGCGCTGAACGAAAGGAAGGAAGAGAAGGGAAGATGCTTGGCCGAAATACTTAGCACTTTATTCACGGCCTGAAAGAACAAGGACCAGACGAGCTACAACATGGGTGCTACAGACAAGCTCCTTTAGTACTTACCTTAGGCCAGTGGCGCTGAACGAAAGGAAGGAAGAGAAGGGAAGATGCTTGGCCGAAATACTTAGCACTTTATTCACGGCCTGAAAGAACAAGGACCAGACGAGCTACAACATGGGTGCTACAGACAAGCTCCTTTAGTACTTACCTTAGGCCAGTGGCGCTGAACGAAAGGAAGGAAGAGAAGGGAAGATGCTTGGCCGAAATACTTAGCACTTTATTCACGGCCTGAAAGAACAAGGACCAGACGAGCTACAACATGGGTGCTACAGACAAGCTCCTTTAGTACTTACCTTAGGCCAGTGGCGCTGAACGAAAGGAAGGAAGAGAAGGGAAGATGCTTGGCCGAAATACTTAGCACTTTATTCACGGCCTGAAAGAACAAGGACCAGACGAGCTACAACATGGGTGCTACAGACAAGCTCCTTTAGTACTTACCTTAGGCCAGTGGCGCTGAACGAAAGGAAGGAAGAGAAGGGAAGATGCTTGGCCGAAATACTTAGCACTTTATTCACGGCCTGAAAGAACAAGGACCAGACGAGCTACAACATGGGTGCTACAGACAAGCTCCTTTAGTACTTACCTTAGGCCAGTGGTGCTGAACGAAAGGAAGGAAGAGAAGGGAAGATGCTTGGCTGAAATACTTAGCACTTTATTCACGGCCTGAAAGAACAAGGACCAGACGAGCTACAACATGGGTGCTACAGACAAGCTCCTTTAGTACTTACCTTAGGCCAGTGGCGCTGAACGAAAGAAGGAAGAGAAGGGAAGATGCTTGGCTGAAATACTTAGCACTTTATTCACGGCCTGAAAGAACAAGGACCAGACGAGCTACAACATGGGTGCTACAGACAAGCTCCTTTAGTACTTACCTTAGGCCAGTGGCGCTGAACGAAAGGAAGGAAGAGAAGGGAAGATGCTTGGCTGAAATACTTAGCACTTTATTCACGGCCTGAAAGAACAAGGACCAGACGAGCTACAACATGGGTGCTACAGACAAGCTCCTTTAGTACTTACCTTAGGCCAGTGGCGCTGAACGAAAGGTAGGAAGAGAAGGGAAGATGCTTGTCTGAAATACTTAGCACTTTATTCACGGCCTGAAAGAACAAGGACCAGACGAGCTACAATATGGGTGCTACAGACAAGCTCCTGTAGTACTTACCTTAGGCCAGTGGCGCTGAACGAAAGGAAGGAAGAGAAGGGAAGATGCTTGGCTGAAATACTTAGCACTTTATTCACGGCCTGAAAGAACAAGGACCAGACGAGCTACAACATGGGTGCTACAGACAAGCTCCTTTAGTACTTACCTTAGGCCAGTGGCGCTGAACGAAAGGAAGGAAGAGAAGGGAAGATGCTTGGCTGAAATACTTAGCACTTTATTCACGGCCTGAAAGAACAAGGACCAGACGAGCTATAACATCGATGCTACAGACAAGCTCCTTTAGTACTTACCTTAGGCCAGTGGCGCTGAACGAAAGGAAGGAAGAGAAGGGAAGATGCTTGGCTGAAATACTTAGCACTTTATTCACGGCCTGAAAGAACAAGGACCAGACGAGCTACAACATGGGTGCTACAGACAAGCTCCTTTAGTACTTACCTTATGCCAGTGGCGCTGAACGAAAGGAAGGAAGAGAAGGGAAGATGCTTGGCTGAAATACTTAGCACTTTATTCACGGCCTGAAAGAACAAGGACCAGACGAGCTATAACATCGATGCTACAGACAAGCTCCTTTAGTACTTACCTTAGGCCAGTGGCGCTGAACGAAAGGAAGGAAGAGAAGGGAAGATGCTTGGCTGAAATACTTAGCACTTTATTCACGGCCTGAAAGAACAAGGACCAGACGAGCTACAACATGGGTGCTACAGACAAGCTCCTTTAGTACTTACCTTATGCCAGTGGCGCTGAACGAAAGGAAGGAAGAGAAGGGAAGATGCTTGGCTGAAATACTTAGCACTTTATTCACGGCCTGAAAGAACAAGGACCAGACGAGCTACAACATGGGTGCTACAGACAAGCTCCTTTAGTACTTACCTTAGGCCAGTGGCGCTGAACGAAAGGAAGGAAGAGAAGGGAAGATGCTTGGCTGAAATACTTAGCACTTTATTCACGGCCTGAAAGAACAAGGACCAGACGAGCTACAACATGGGTGCTACAGACAAGCTCCTTTAGTACTTACCTTATGCCAGTGGCGCTGAACGAAAGAAGGAAGAGAAGGGAAGATGCTTGGCTGAAATACTTAGCACTTTATTCACGGCCTGAAAGAACAAGGACCAGACGAGCTACAACATGGGTGCTACAGACAAGCTCCTTTAGTACTTACCTTAGGCCAGTGGCGCTGAACGAAAGGAAGTAAGAGAAGGGAAGATGCTTGGCTGAAATACTTAGTACTTTATTCACGGCCTGAAAGAACAAGGACCAGACGAACTACAACATGGGTGCTACAGACAAGCTCCTTTAGTACTTACCTTAGGCCAGTGGCGCTGAACGAAAGGAAGGAAGAGAAGGGAAGATGCTTGGCTGAAATACTTAGCACTTTATTCACGGCCTGAAAGAACAAGGACCAGACGAGCTACAACATGGGTGCTACAGACAAGCTCCTTTAGTACTTACCTTAGGCCAGTGGCGCTGAACGAAAGGAAGGAAGAGAAGGGAAGATGCTTGGCTGAAATACTTAGCACTTTATTCACGGCCTGAAAGAACAAGGACCAGACGAGCTATAACATCGATGCTACAGACAAGCTCCTTTAGTACTTACCTTAGGCCAGTGGCCCTGAACGAAAGGAAGGAAGAGAAGGGAAGATGCTTGGCTGAAATACTTAGCACTTTATTCACGGCCTGAAAGAACAAGGACCAGACGAGCTACAACATGGGTGCTACAGACAAGCTCCTTTAGTACTTACCTTAGGCCAGTGGCGCTGAACGAAAGGAAGGAAGAGAAGGGAAGATGCTTGGCTGAAATACTTAGCACTTTATTCACGGCCTGAAAGAACAAGGACCAGACGAACTACAACATGGGTGCTACAGACAAGCTCCTTTAGTACTTACCTTAGGCCAGTGGCGCTGAACGAAAGGAAGGAAGAGAAGGGAAGATGCTTGGCTGAAATACTTAGCACTTTATTCACGGCCTGAAAGAACAAGGACCAGACGAGCTACAACATGGGTGCTACAGACAAGCTCCTTTAGTACTTACCTTAGGCCAGTGGCGCTGAACGAAAGAAGGAAGAGAAGGGAAGATGCTTGGCTGAAATACTTAGCACTTTATTCACGGCCTGAAAGAACAAGGACCAGACGAGCTACAACATGGGTGCTACAGACAAGCTCCTTTAGTACTTACCTTAGGCCAGTGGCGCTGAACGAAAGGAAGGAAGAGAAGGGAAGATGCTTGGCTGAAATACTTAGCACTTTATTCACGGCCTGAAAGAACAAGGACCAGACGAGCTACAACATGGGTGCTACAGACAAGCTCCTTTAGTACTTACCTTAGGCCAGTGGCGCTGAACGAAAGGAAGGAAGAGAAGGGAAGATGCTTGGCTGAAATACTTAGCACTTTATTCACGGCCTGAAAGAACAAGGACCAGACGAGCTACAACATGGGTGCTACAGACAAGCTCCTTTAGTACTTACCTTAGGCCAGTGGCGCTGAACGAAAGGAAGGAAGAGAAGGGAAGATGCTTGGCTGAAATACTTAGCACTTTATTCACGGCCTGAAAGAACAAGGACCAGACGAGCTATAACATCGATGCTACAGACAAGCTCCTTTAGTACTTACCTTAGGCCAGTGGCGCTGAACGAAAGGAAGGAAGAGAAGGGAAGATGCTTGGCCGAAATACTTAGCACTTTATTCACGGCCTGAAAGAACAAGGACCAGACGAGCTATAACATCGATGCTACAGACAAGCTCCTTTTAGCCAATTAACCCTTCATTATGGCCAGTAAGACTAAGGACCAGATGTACTCCAAGGATAAATGCTAACGGCAAGCTCCTCTAGTACTCACCGTATGCGAGTAGAGCCGAAAGAAACGAAGGAAGAGTAAGGAAAGATTTCTCACTGAACCAATTATCCTTTTTTCACGGCCTGTAAGACTAAGGACCAGACGAACTACAACATTGATGCTACAGACAAGCTCCTTTTAGCCAATTAGCCCTTCATTACAGCCTGTAAGACTAAGGAGCAGATGTACTCCAAGATAAATGCTAACAGCAAGCTCCTTTAGTACTCACCGTATGGCAATGGCTCTGAACGAAAGGAAGGAAGAGAAGGAAAGATGCCTTGCTGAACCACTTAGCTCTTTCAGCATGATAAAAAGTTGTGAAACTAGCATGTGAAACATTTTTTGCCTACGAGTATATCAACAAACCCGTGAGTCACACATGCGTTGGCCTTTATCACTGGTACATCGGTGGAACCAGAATATTAGGGCCTAATGATGTTTCTGTGATCTACTGGTTACAGCTGCCCGGGAACGGGATGAGTACTTCAGCGCTTAAAGACGTGCTTTCTAATACTTTAAGCTACGTTATTCGGATCACTAGTTGCCTTCATAAAGTATAACTTTATCAACTCTATAGTGGGTCGTGTGAGAAGGGAGATGTAATATAAGTACCGACTCTTAGAATAAAACCTTAAGTTTAGTCAGCGACAAGGGTGGTACCGAACCAGTCCGATGGTCAAAATATTAAAATGAAATTTTTTTGCTCATGATCTATACATCAGTCACAGTAGAAGGGGTACGATGGTTAGTAAGTGGGTAGAGGCCGAAGGGGTAAGAAGGAGTAACCTAAGTACCTCTCAGCACCCCCTTCTTACACTTACTACCACAAGCCAGTTCTTATTGTGATAGTCACAGTGTATGTTATTAGTAAGCAGGAAAAGTATATAATGTTTTCTATGTTGAGTAAATATTTAGGTTTATTCACTTAGGTTACATGAATAATTTAACCTAACCTAACAATTATTACTATAGTGTATTCATGTGTGTTCCCGTCAGATAAACACAGATCAGAGGGATTCGACTACACTCCCAACCAATCCTGACCAACACTTTGTACTGACAGAGAGTGGACCGTGTCAAGGTCGCCTGCGTCAGGTAGTTCTTTTTCGAACATTTTATACAGCCCCTACTAACGCAATTACAAAATACAAATGCATCCAAAAAGAGTTGCAAATCGTTACACTCAATCTGAAATACTTACCTAGGTAAATAGCAGAAAATATGAAACCGCAAATCGGATGTGGGAAGAATTGTTCGTGCTCTTCCGAAAGCTCTTCAGGGTATCTCAGATCTATGTATATTATTGTAACGCACTCAAAAAACGCAATTACTCCTCTTACCCCACACCACATTAACAGCATCCACCCAATTCTCTGGAAAGTAGCATGCAATATAAAATTAATACATCACAAGTAATATAAACTAAAAGTTTTAAACACCTACACTATGGTCAACAAAGGAAAATTTTATTTCAGTTAATTTTATAAAATAATTACAATTATTATGAACAAATAACGTAACCAATGTCTTACACAGCTCTTCTGCCCCATAACCTATGATATAAAATCAGCTGTTTTATGAAATCACATGTTATCAAATTTCAAGTATAAAATAGTTTACATTCCAAACGGAAACGACAAAGTCAATGATCCGGTTAGGCCTACGTATTTTGGACAGAAGTAAATCAACTGTATTAGTTATTGTGTCAAGATTGTAATGAAGGTTTAGTTCTAAATGAAACATAAAACGAAGTGAAATAGTACAACAAATCATAATAAACTCAACAGAGCGTGTATCTGGACATAAAAGAGGCAGTTGAAACAGCCTAATGGAAAATCAACCTCATGTACCCTTAGACAATTTTACTACATCTAACACTAACAAGCTTTTATATACGCTAAAGTTTTTTTCTCATATTCCTATTTATTCGTTTTGATGAAAATAGAAATACTACTATATTTTAGAAATTATAAAAAAAACGATAGGAAATATTAGTAGAAATACTACTAGATTCAATTTAACTACTTAACTACTACTTGTATAGAATTTATTAGTAGTTTCATTACGATATAAACCTACAAGCTATTAAAGTTAAAAGTAAAAAAATATATTAAAATAATAATAATATAAATTGTTTTATTCTTACAAATATAAAACCTCTACAAACTGCATGTAATTTTGTTAAATTTAATACTCACCAAATACGTTCCAAGAAACAGCATCACATCGTTCATTATATATATGAATAAAAAGCAACAATGAATTAACCCTGAAACAAATCATCTATGTATACAAATTGAAAATTAATTTTTTAGTTTCTTTCATTAAAGAATCTACTATTTTTATAATAATTTCTCTCCGCACCCGTTACCGGTAACACTAAACTGTGTTTTTGTCTGAGTCTGCAGAGTGTATATACATGTTTAGGCATGTTATCTCTTTGTTTATTTTATAATTCCCTATTTTAAGGCAGTGGTGAAGAATGTAAATAAGCACATATACGTTAATTAAGCACCTAAATAGAATTATTATATAAAAGTTTAAAAATACAAAAATAAATCGAAATTGGTCAAATGTTAATACAACAAATGCCTATCCTTGTAAGTCATATAACTTATTCTTTCATTGACAATTTCGTTTTGAAAAAGCATGTTAAAAAATGTTTTTTTTATAATATTATTATTGTTACGTTCTTACGAGGGTTAAATATCACAGTGATGATACTAGGGGTATTGTTGGTAGTGGCGGTAGCTGTAATGAAGACAGCGTCTGGTGTGGTGGAGATGCTGCCGTCGATGGTAATGGTGCGGCTTCGGGGGTGGTATGTTGGTCACGGTGATGGTATTGAGGGGGGGGTGGTTGTTGGTAATGACTGTAGCTGTAACGAAAATAGCGTCTGGTGTGGCGGAGTTGCTGCCGTCGGTGGCAATGGCACAGCTTCAGGGGCGGTAAGGTTGGTCACGGTGATGCAATTTGATGTGTTTATGAGAGTGACTGTAGCTGTAATGAAGGCTGCCTCGAATGTGGTGGTGTTGGTGACGTCGGTGGCAATTGCACAGCTTCAGGGGCGGTAAGGTTGGTCACGGTGATGCAATTTAATGTGTTTATGATAGTGACGGTAGCTGTAATGAAGGCTGCCTCGGATGTGGTGGTGTTGGTGACGTCGGTGGCAATGGATAATAGAGACTAGTGAGGTTGTGTTGGTAACGTCGGTGGTAATGGGGTGGCTTCGAGAGTGGTAATGTTTACACGATGGTGATATCGAGTTTGTTGTTGGAAATGGTGGTAGCTCTAATGAAGGCAGGGTCAGTTATGGTGGTGTTTGTGACGTCAATGGTAATAAGGCTTCTTCGGGGTGGTAATGTTGGTCATGGAGATGATATTTGGCTTGTTGTTGGGAGTTACGGTAGCTGTAATAAAGGCAGCGTATGCTGTGGTGATGTTGTTGATGTTGGTGGTAAAGGTGCACCGTTGTGGTGGTAATGTTGTTCCAATGAAGGCAGAGTCGGGTGCGACATTAGGGGTGGTAATGTTGTAACGGACATGATATTTGAATTGTTGTTTGGAGTGGTCATAGCTGTAATGAAGGGATCTTCAGATGTGGTGGTGTTGGTGATGTCGGTGGTAAAGGTGCACCATCGGGGGTGGTAATATTGGTCCAATGAAGGCACGGTCGATTGTTGTGGTGTTGGTATGTCGGTGTTAATGGAGCACATTTGGGGTGGTAATGTTGTCACGGTAATGATGTTGGAGATGTTGTTTGCAGTGGTCGTAGCTGTAACGAAGTCAGCTTCGGGTGTAGTGGTGTTGGTGATATCAGTGGTAATGGAGGATAGCCTCGGGTGTAGTGGTTTTACCGATGTCGATGGTAATGGTGCGGCATCAGGTGTGGTGGGGTTGGTGATGTCTTTGATAATGGAGTATAGAGGTGGGTATGGGTTGTTGGTAATGTCGGTGGTAATGGTGAGACATAGGGGTAAGTGATTTTGGTGATGTCGGTTTAAATGAAGGATAGCGTTGGTTTATTTATTTTAGAAAATGTTTTTACAGGGGAAAACACGTAATACAGAGAACACACAAGGGGAAAATACTGCTCCCGTTCTCGATGTAGTCCCACAATATTATTTTAAAGAAATATATTTGCAAACAATAATTTGTTAAGCTACTCCCGTTTTCCTAAAAAAGTAAATTAATCGGAGCTGCTTGGATGTGAAAATGTATGGGCTTCCATGAAGCTTCCCATAAACAAATATCTAGATGCATTTTCAATCCTGAAATTCACTCCTCCCAGACCATGAGTAGTCCGTCAGAGTAATGTTCAGTGTATGTGTATCGGGGTCTCTTGAGAGGTCGGCTAGAGAAAAGGGGATCAATAAAATCGAATCTCAAAAAGTTAACGTGGGATAATCGGATTTCAAAACGACTAAAGCACAATGTTTTCCAATGTGTTCTGAACCACTGACGTAAAAATCAAACCTTTCCCACTTATCGAAACTAGAGTAAGTTTTAACTAGACTGGGAGTGGAGTGCCGGTGTTCTCCCCGTCTCTCGGAAGAGAAGATATGGCACCGACACGCCCTCAGTGCCTCGCAAGGGAACTCAGAGCGTGAAGGTACGCTAGCAGTGGTGAACGTGTTAAGACCGAATTAGCAATACCGGCGGTTCGGCAACTTACTTCCTTGAATCACGTTTGACCTAAGAAAGGCAGGACGAAGGATAACTTTATCCTGTTTCTCCTAAATTATGCTCAACGTATAAAAGTGAGCCAATAACATTTTTTTAGGTAGCAGTTTTAAAGAGAACCATTTAGATTGTCTAACAAATAAATCTTTAGATAATTCAAATTTCGCTAACAATGAAACAAAAATTAAAAATTGTATATGTTGAAAAATAATGTTTACTAAAGAGAGAAAAGCAAACTACATGCAGATAATATAGCCTTGAAAAAAATTAAGTGCATTAGATTTATGTAGGCTATATATTTTTTTAAATTCTTCTTAAAGTCTTTGCAAACTAGTTTATTTAAAGAATCCGTCAGTACAGTCGAACAGTTTTCATTTTAAAGCGTAGATTTAAGTAATAACTTGGAATAACTGTAGTGTAGCTTTTTTATTATAAATTAAAAAAAAAAAAACACTTTATCAAAAAAACTTATTATTTAAACTGCAATGTACACTGCAAAGCAATCATCTTCAGAAGAAACTAATACAATCTTGTAGTAGCTTTGTACTAATTTCCTCTAATAATAATTGATTTGCAATGTAGGCCCTCATCAGGACTTGCAATACAAGCAAAAATATGAATTTGAAATGTAGGCCCACACCAGGATTTCCAATGTAGGCCCACGACAGAAATTGCAATGTAGGTCCACATCAGGATTGCAATGTAGGCCCACATCAGGATTTGCAATATAAGCAAAATTATGAATTTGAAATGTAGGCCCACACCAGGATTTCCAATGTAGGCCCACGACAGAAATTGCAATGTAGGTCCACATCAGGATTGCAATGTAGGCCCACATCAGGATTTGCAATATAGGCCCACAACAGGATTTGCAAAGTAGGTCCACATCAGTATTTGCAAAGTAGACCCACATCAGTGTCTGAAAAAGAGGCCCACATCAGGATTTGCAATGTATGCCCACATCAGTGTTTGCCCAGTAGGCCCACATCACGATTTATAATGTAGTTCCTCATCAGGATTTACAATTTAGGCCCACATCAGGATTTGCAATGTAGGTCCACATGAGGATTTGCAGTGTAGGTCCACATCACGATTTCCAATGTAGGCCCACATCAGTGTTTGTAAAGTAGGCCCACATCAGGATATACAATGTAGGCCCACATCAGGATTTGCAATGTAGGTCCACATCTGGATTTACAGTGTAGGCCCACATCAGGATTTGCAAAGTAGGCCCACATCAGGATTTGTGATGTAGGTCCACAGCAGGATTTGCAATGTAGGCCCAGGATTTACAAAGTTGGCCCACATCAGGATATGCAAAGAAGGTGCACATCAGGATTTTCAATGTAAGCCCACATCAGGAAATGCAATGTAGGCCCACGACAGGATTTGTAAAGTAGGTCCACATCAGGATTTGCAATGTAGGCCCACATCAGTGTTTGCAAATTAGGTTCACATCAGGATATACAATATAGGCCCACATCAGTAATTGCAATGTAGGCCGAATCAGAATTGGCAAAGTAGGCCCACATCAGGATTTGTAGCGTAGGTCCGATTTACAATGTAGGCCAACATTAGAATTTACAATAAAGGCCCACATCAGGCATTGCAATGTAGGCCCACATCAGGATTTGCAATGTATGCCCACATCAGTGTTTGTAAAGTAGGCCCACATCAGTGTTTGTAAAGTAGGCCCACATCAGGATTTTCAATGTAAGCCCACATCAGGAAATGCAATGTAGGCCCACGACAGGATTTTAAAAGTAGGTCCACATCAGGATTTGAAATGTAGGCCCACATCAGTGTTTGTAAAGTAGGCCCACATCAGGATTTGCAATGTATGCCCAGGATTTACAAAGTTGGCCCACATCAGGATATGCAAAGAAGGTGCACATCAGGATTTTCAATGTAAGCCCACATCAGGAAATGCAATGTAGGCCCACGACAGGATTTGTAAAGTAGGTCCACATCAGGATTTGCAATGTAGGCCCACATCAGTGTTTGCAAATTAGGTTCACATCAGGATATACAATATAGGCCCACATCAGTAATTGCAATGTAGGCCGAATCAGAATTGGCAAAGTAGGCCCACATCAGGATTTGTAGCGTAGGTCCGATTTACAATGTAGGCCAACATTAGAATTTACAATAAAGGCCCACATCAGGCATTGCAATGTAGGCCCACATCAGGATTTGCAATGTATGCCCACATCAGTGTTTGTAAAGTAGGCCCACATCAGTGTTTGTAAAGTAGGCCCACATCAGGATTTTCAATGTAAGCCCACATCAGGAAATGCAATGTAGGCCCACGACAGGATTTTAAAAGTAGGTCCACATCAGGATTTGAAATGTAGGCCCACATCAGTGTTTGTAAAGTAGGCCCACTTCAGGATTTGTAATGTTGGTCCGCATCAGGATTTGCAATGTAGTTCCACATCAGGATTAGCAATGTGGACCCTCATTAGGATTTACAAAGAAGGCCCACATCAGGATTTGCAATGTAGGTCCAAATCAGGATTTGTAATGTAGGTCCACATCAGGATTTACAATGTAGGGTCACATCAGGATTTACAGTATAGGCCCACATCAGGATTTGCAATGTAGGCTCACATCAGTGTTTGCAAAGTAGACGCACATCAGGGTTTGGAATGTAGGTCCACATCAGGATTTGCAATGTAGACCCGCATTAGGATTTGCAATGTAGGCTCACATCAGGATTTGTAATGTAGGTCCAAATCAGGATTTGCAATGTAGGCCCACATCAGGTTTTGCAAAGTAGGCTCAAATCAGTGTTTGCAAAGTATGCCCACATCAGTGTTTGGAATGTAGGCCCACATGAGGATTTAAAATATAGGCCCACATCAGGCTTTGCAATATAGGCCCTCATCAGTGTTTGCAAAGTAGGCCCACATCAGGATTTGCAATGTAGACCCTCATTAGGATTTTCAATGTAGGCCCACATCAGGATTTGCAATGTAGGCCCACACCAGGATTTGTATTTTATATCCAAATCAGGATTTGAAATTTAGGTCCATATCAGGATTTGCAATGTAGGCAAACGACAGGATTTGTAAAGTAGGTCTACATCAGGATTCACAATATAGGCCCACATCAGGATTTTCAATGTAGGCTCAAATCAGTGTTTGCAAAGTAGGCCCACATCAGGATTTGCAATGTAGGCTCACATCAGTGTTTGCAAAGTAGGCCCACATCGGGATTTGTAATGTAGGTCCACATCAGGATTTACAATCTAGGCCCACATCGGGATTTGCAATGTATTCTCACATCAGTGTTTGCATTGTAGGTCCACATCAGGATTTGTAAAGTAGGCCCACATCAGGATTTGTAATGTAGGTCCACATCAGGATTTACAATCTAGGCCCACATCGGGATTTGCAATGTATTCTCACATCAGTGTTTGCATTGTAGGTCCACATCAGGATTTGTAAAGTAGACCCACATCAGGATTTGTAAAGTAGGCCCACATCAGGATTTGTAAAGTAGACCCACATCAGGATTTGTAATGTAGGTCCACATCAGGATTTGTAAAGTAGGCCCACATCAGGATTTGTAAAGTAGGCCCACATCAGGATTTGCATTGTAGGTCCACATCAGGATTTGTAAAGTAGGCCCACATCAGGATTTGTAATGTAGGTCCACATCAGAATTTGCATTGTAAGCTCACATCAGTGTTTGCAAAATATGTTTACATCAGGAATTGCAATGTAGGCCCAATCAGAATTTGCAAAGTAGGCCCACATCAGGATTTTTAACGTAGGTCCACATCAGGATTTACAATGTAGGCCAACTTTGGAATGTAGGTCCACATCAGGATTTGCAATGTAGGCCCACATTAGTGTTTGCAAAGTAGGCCCACATCAGGATATTAGATGTAGGCCCACATCAGGATATTAGATGTAGGCCCACATCAGTGTTTGCAAAGTAGGCCCACATCAGAATTTGCATTGTAGGCCCACATCAGTGTTTGCAATTTTGGCCCACATTAGGATTTGTAATGTAGGCCCACATCAGGATTTGTAATGTAAGCTCACATCAGTGTTTGCAATGTAGGCCCACATCGGGATTTGCAATGTATTCTCACATCAGTGTTTGCAAAGTAGGCCCACATCAGGATTTGCATTGTGGACCCACATCAGTGTTTGCAATTTTGGCCCACATTAGGATTTGTAATGTAGGTCCACATCAGAATTTGCATTGTAAGCTCACATCAGTGTTTGCAATTTTGGCCCACATTAGGATTTGTAATGTAGGCCCACATCAGGATTTGTAATGTAAGCACACATCAGTGTTTGCAATGTAGGCCCACATCGGGATTTGCAATGTATTCTCACATCAGTGTTTGCAAAGTAGGCCCACATCAGAATTTGCATTGTAGGCCCACATCAGTGTTTGCAATTTTGGCCCACATTAGGATTTGTAATGTAGGTCCACATCAGAATTTGCATTGTAAGCTCACATCAGTGTTTGCAATTTTGGCCCACATTAGGATTTGTAATGTAGGCCCACATCAGGATTTGTAATGTAAGCTCACATCAGTGTTTGCAATGTAGGCCCACATCGGGATTTGCAATGTATTCTCACATCAGTGTTTGCAAAGTAGGCCCACATCAGGATTTGCATTGTGGACCCACATCAGTGTTTGCAATTTTGGCCCACATTAGGATTTGTAATGTAGGCCCACGTCAGGATTTGCAAAGTAGGTGCACATCAGGATTTACAATGTAAGCCTACATTAGTGTTTGCAAAGTAGGCCCACATCAGGATTCAAAATGTTGGCCCACATCAGTGTTTGCAAAGTAGGCCCACATTAGTGTTAGCAAAGTAGGCCCACATCAGGATTTGCATTGTAGGCCCACATCAGTGTTTGCAATTATTGCCCACATTAGTATTTGCAATGTAGGCCCACGTCAGGTTTTGCAAAGTAGGTGCACATCAGGATTTGCAATGTAAGCCCACATTAGTGTTTGCAAAGTAGGCCCATATCAGGATTTGAAATGTAGGCCCACATCAGTGTTTGCAATTTTGGCCCACATTAGTATTTGCAATGTAGGCCCACGTCAGGATTTGCAAAGTAGGTGCACATCAGGATTTGCAATGTAAGCCCACATTAGTGCTTGCAAAGTAGGCCCATATCAGGGTTTGGAATGTAGGTCCACATCAGGATTTGCAATGTAGACCCTCATTAGTGTTTGCAAAGTAGGCCTATATCAGGGTTTGGAATGTAGGTCCACATCAGGATTTGCAATGTAGACCCTCATTAGGAATTGCAATGTAGGCCCACATCAGGATTTGCAATGTAGGCCCACATAAGGATTTGTAATGTAGGTCCAAATCAGGATTTGCAATGTAGGCCCACATCAGTGTTTGCAAAGTGTTTCCACATCAGGGTGTGGAATCTAGGTCCACATCATGATTTGCAAAGTAGGCCCACATCAGGATATGCAAAGTAAGCGCACATCAGGATTTTCAATGTAAGCCCACATCTGGAAATGCAATGTAGGTCCACATCAGGATTTGCAATGTAGGCCTACATTAGGGATTGCAAAGTAGTAGGCCCCCATCAGGATTTGAAATGTAGGCCCACATCAGTGTTTGCAAAGTAGGCCCACATCAGGATTTGCATTGTGGGCCCACATCAGTGTTTGCAATTTTGGCCCACATCAGGATTTGCAATGTAGGCCCACATTAGGATTTGGAAAAAGTTTTTGTTATCAAGATATTTTATTTATTTAAATTTAAAAAAGAAACTGGATATCACATTAGAGAAAAGAGTAAACCCCGTTGCTTTGGATTTTTGAAAAAAGATATTTATTTAAATTTATTGCATATTTTTTCTGAACGCATTTGCAATGAGCCAATTTCGTACGGAAGTAATAGAGATAGCCGAAATACAAGTTCATCATACAAGATATGACTTAAAAAACAATTAGTAATTGTTTCAAGTGAAGCAGGGAAACCAAGTAGTTTATGTAACTTACTAAATATCGCTTTCCTTGCCTTTAATTGGAGATATATCTTTAGTCTAAATTGAGCAGTTACATTAACAAACCCATTCGCACATAAACTGGGAGCAACATACTTACAATAAAACCTTGAAATCAGACGGTAAAGCTCAATAGAAAGACCAACTAGAACCACTAGTAAAGAACACATCTGGAAAGTATAAAGAAACAAGTCATTATTTTATGATATTCTTAGAAACACGATTGAAAGACCTATACATATAGAATAAAGCTATTTATCAAATTATTCTTGACTTACTAAATACCTTGTAACAGAATATCGCGATTATAGTGTATGACAATTTAGAGTGTGACAAAATGTAACAACGCATTTGAAAAATATATCAATATAATAATGTAAAACTATACGGTTTAGCGAAAGGTCAATGTAAATATTTTCTTAAGCGCCGATGGACTGAAAATATTCACAAAAAATATAATTAAAATTTCAAGTGAAATGATCTAGTGGAAGAGAAAGTATTGTCGAATAAAAATAAGTGAAAGTTCTGATGAAGTCACACGAGTTGTAACAAAACGAAATAATGAATAGAGATTGAAACAGATAAACTGTGGCGTTGAAAACAGGACATGCAATCGCACTGAAGGGAGATATGAGAAAATTAACAACAAATTTTCGTAGATTATAAAATAATATGTGATTTAACGATAAATATTAGCTAAACTGAATGAAAATCAAAAGAAGTAATGGACAATTTAATCTGAGATAAGTTTAATATAGAAATATTATGAGAAAAACATTATTTCGCCTTGCATAGCAAACGTGTACATAAAGAACAGGTTTAAAAAAATAAATTATGTATTGTAACTTACTAAAGTTGTTATTTATTGAAATTGTTATTCTAATAAAATTGGTAATTTAATGAAATCGGTAACTCAATGACATTGTTAGTTTATTAAAATTTGTAATTAATTTAATTTATTAATTTATTGCATTTGTTATTCTTATAAAATAGACAATTTCTTGAAATTGGTAACTAATTGCAATTGTTATTTTATTAAATTTGTAATTTATTGAAACTGATTATTTATTGAAATTTGAAATTAATGGAAATTGGTAATTTATTAAATTTGTTAATTTATTTTAGATTCACAATATCAAGATCACAGTGGTACAATATATTACAATGAAAATATTGGAAAGAACCCCAATACCACAATAAATATAAAAAATAACAAATAAAACAAGTTACTTAAAATTAAACCCTTATGTACATTTCGATCACCATATCATCATCATCAGAGGGACCTATTACAAAATAAAATCTAGCACACAAGAAGTTATAAACTAGAATGATGTTACAAACATCATACTAATTTGTAACTTCTTGTGTGCTAGATTGTATTTTGTAATAAGACCCTCTGATGATGATGACATGGCCATCGAAATGTACATAAGGGTTTAATCTTAAGTAACTTGTTTTATTTGTTATTTTTTATTACTATTGTGGTATTGGGGTTCTTTCCAATATTTTCATTGTATTATTTTAGATTAATTGAATGAGTAGGTAGATAAACATCCGGTAAGCTCTTGACATTTGCAAGACAAAATTTTGTTTTTAAATACATACAGTAACTTAAGGTCATATGTACAAAGGTATACAATAAATTGTAACAGCCACAACTGGTAAGGGGAAAATGAAATACCTCAAAATCTAGTTTGATTGTGGTTCATAGAATGAAGGAAAAAGAGAAAAAGCAGACAAAATGCTCAACAGAGGACTGGTAATACAAAGATTATCATCACTAAAACGAGAATAATAATAGACTTAAAAAACTAGACAGCGGTAAAGAAAACAAGGTTTTTGTTTGGGATGGAATTCACATAGCGCCGTTAGAGTTTTCATACAGATGCAGGCAGGATTAGTTGATGTATACATGCGATAAAATTTCTCCCGGGACGCTACCGTAACAAATAGATCCCATTTAGTGTGGTAAGAACTACGTAAATTTTTAACAAAATAAAGTAGTTATTTAATAATAAAACTGAAATTGCTATTCATGAATGCAGACAAAAGGGTAAATAACTCACTTTTAATATCACAAAATAAATAATTATCTATAACTATGTCATTCACCGTATACTCCGAAATAAAAAGTACTGAAACAGCTGTAAGATTTCATTTTATTTACACAGTTTTACAAACACATACGAGTGAAAAGAAGCTAAATCAGTTAGACTCGCGTACAGACATGTTCTGTATGACCTCCATTCAATTTGAGGCAACACTCGTACCGTGCTTGAAGGTTTTCCATCATTGTGGTGGAGACTGTTTCAGGCTCACTATACACATGGCTACTTTTTCCTACAGTTGGTCGATGGTGGATGGTGAGTCATCACAGAAAATCTTCTTCATAATTTTCCAGACGTAGGTGTCAGGTGTTGTAAGATAGGATAAGTGGGCAGGGTGAGGAAAGTTTGTTCTCAGGGAGATGAGGGGGTTGTTAAAAGTTTCTTGAAGGAAAGAAATGTAGTCTAAGGTAGTGTAGGTAGTGCACAATCTTGCTGAAAGCATTGTGAAAGAAAAGCCAGGTCTCGGGCACAACAAAATCTCCTCAGTTACCCTATAGAGAAGAAGTGAACAAGAATGACTCTATAAAGGTACATTCTACTACAGGTAATTGAGTTATAGCACTGTTTTAATTTGGCACATACGGTGCTTGTAATGTCATAATATAACTTTTATAATTTTGGGTGTTTATTTTATAAGTAATTTGGTGTAACGCTATCAAAGATAGCAAATGGGGCGGATTATGGACACACCATACATCTAAGATGGTTTAAGATGGTTATAATGAATAAAACAGCGTTATAATTTCAAAATCTCCTGGAAAATAACAATTAGAGAAGGAGAGAGACAGAGAGAAGAACCAATATAAAGGTTTTATTATGAAAGTTATGTAATAAACTGGAACAGCCCCAGTCTCTGAGTGGTAAATGAGATATAACAAACTAGTTTTCCTGTCGTTATTACATTGAAGAAACGAGATACAAAAAGCTAAGCAAAATAACTGGTAATACAAAAAGCTAAGCAAAATAACTGGTAATACAAAAAGCTAAGCAAAATAACTGGTAATACAAAAAGCTAAGCAAAATAACTGGTAATACAAAAAGCTAAGCAAAATAACTGGTAATACAAAAAGCTAAGCAAAATAACTGGTAATACAAAAAGCTAAGCAAAATAACTGGTAATACAAAAAGCTAAGCAAAATAACTGGTAATGCAAAAAGCTAAGCAAAATAACTGGTAATACAAAAAGTTAAGCAAAATAACTGGTAATACAAAAAACGGTATTCACCAGTAAAAAAAAATTATTATAACACCTAAAAAAATAGACAACGATAGCGAAAACATAGTGTAGAATAGCATACGTATAATCCACACGGGTGCCCTTATAGTTTCCATACAGATGTCGGCAGTATTTGGTGAGTTATAATGTGATTAGGTTGGGGATTACGCTGGGTTGCATTTCAAGACATCAAGTATTATTTAGATTATATATTATTATACATATTTATATTATAATATTATAATACGAGTACATAAACTTACTGATTATGAACTATGGTTCAAATACTGTACTTCTCTACTCCACAGTTACGTTGTGTTCGTTTTTTGATCACTAGAGAATGTAATCGTTAAAATGTGACACTTTGTGTGTAACAAATACTCGTATCTGTTCCATTTTAAAGCCTCAGAGATATCCACAGGATCCCACGGGTTTTATCTTTATTTTATCCCAGGTTACTGTTATTAACCATAGTAATAAAGGTAAATGTCTATATACTTACAACGTCCACAGCCGCCACAATAAAGCAGCCAATTCTAAGGTTTGCACAACCACAGCAACAAGAATACAAACAAGGCTCTGTTGGCATGTTCTGGAACGAAAGGGACACTTCACAGATATATATATTAAACCAACATAGGTTATTCAAATACAAGAATATTTATTATTTTATATCCAAAGGTTTTCGTTGGCAAACAGTACCAACATCATCATGAATGAAAATTACAATAATGTAAGCTATAGGCCTAAAACGTATGTTTAATTATACAATTTGCCAAATTTATTTTATTGCTGTAACATTATAGACATTGAATATGGTATCAAATTTAGAATGTATTTGTATTTGTTCTTTTATTAATTTGTTATTATTATTGTGTTTATATATTTCGAATGCTTCATATATATTCATTCTTAATCCCTTATTAATTTCTTTTATAAGTCTCATATTTTCTCTATTTGGAAATTGGTGCTTATTATTAATACAATGATTTGCGAATTTTGATTTATATATTTCTGGATTAATATAGGCATTTAAATGTTCTTTATATCTTTCTTTTAATTTTTTCTTTGTTTGACCTATATAAGCTGTATTACAATTTTTGCATTCCAATTTATAAACACCTCCTTTTTCATGCATATTAATTGTTTTATTATTGTTATTTATTATGTTTATTATTTTGTTATTAGTTTTGTATGTAATTTTGATATTTGTATTTTTAAATAATTTGGTGATATTTTTTATTTCAACGCCTATAAATAAAAATGAAGTCCATATTGTATTATTATTATTATAATTGCAAATTAAATTATTATTTTGTTTATTAAAAATATTATAATTAAGTTTGTCAACCGTTTTCTTTTTATAACCGATTTCTAATGCAATTTGATAAATTATGTTTTTTTCTCTTATTTTAATCCAGAAATATATAAATCAAATTTCGCAAATCATTGTATTAATAATAAGCACCAATTTCCAAATATAGAAAATATGAGACTTATAAAAGAAATTAATAAGGGATTAAGAATGAATATATATGAAGCATTCGAAATATATAAACACAATAATAATAACAAATAATAAAAGAACAAATACAAATACATTCTAAATTTGAAACTATATTCAATGTCTATAATGTTACAGCAACAAAATAAATTTTGGCAATTTGTATAAATTTAGCAACAATTCTATTTCTAAATAAACATATGTTTTAGGCCTAGCTTACATAATTGTAATTTTCATTCCTGATGATGTTGGTACTGTTTGCCAACGAAAAGCTTTGGATATAAAATAATAAATATTCTTGTATTTGAATAACTTGTGTTGTTTTAAATTATTAAACAAGAAAACGTATTTTATATTTATATATATATATATATATATATATATATATAAAGAACAAAAGTCAAAATACAAATACAAGAATTATAATTGAATTTACATTTGTATTTGTATTTGTATATTGACTTTTGTTCTTTATTATTACACAAGAAAACATACTGCAATATTTATATATATTAATAGGTATATTATATATATATATATATATATATATATATATATATATATATATATATAAATTAAACATGATATGAGTAATTCATTTGTGTAAATACTGCAATAAAAATAGACTTACAATGTAACAGTTAAAATACAACAAAAGATGGATTAACCAAGGGTTTGACAATGTCAGATGTATGTATACCATGGTTAAGCTTTTATTTTAATATAAACATATAATACAGCAGTTTTTGGAATACCAAAAACACAAAACTACCAGACAGTTTTGGGCTGAGGTTGACAAACTGTAAGAACAATAATTAACATAAAATCAATGCATCTATTCAACAATACTATGAAGCTAAAATCGAAATTTTATTCTGTTTTAATGAAACTTTTATTTATATTTAATGTGAACGTGAATATTTTTAGAAAATGTATTCATGCTTTATGATGTTGACTTTAATTGTAATTTACAGCTGTTTTATAACATATTTTTACAGGTTTTATGAGTTTGGCTCCTACTTGGACGAGAAAGTTCATTTTTTTAAAGCATTCTACAGGATCTTAATAGAGACATGTTAAAATAATTACATAACATTCTGAAACCTACGTAAGGATCACTATCTTTATATGCAGTCAAGACAGAGGCCTTAGAGACCCAAACCGTCACACCTCTTTGTAAGGAAGGACCAAGATCCTCTCCTGGCAACATTAGCTCGGCTCAGTAGTCCTTCTCTCTAGCCAAATTAAAGAATGCGATACTAAGTCTGTTTAAATATCCAATAGAGCTATATACGAAATATCGATTTGAAGTAAGAAACAGCTATCGATAATCAATAAGATATCAAGAGTTCATACACAAAGACAAGCCTTACATTTTTATATTTCCAGTAAAGTTAATTGGTGTAATGAACTAAGTAAATAGTTTGAAAACTAACCAGTGGATGGCATTAGTATAGTTTTAAAAAGATTTTTGTTGTGTTTAGAGTAAAACTGGATCAAATCGATGGCAGTATGTTAAAGTGGTTGAAGGATTTTAATCTGTGATTGTTTAATATATTTTAGGTTAATCCTTACTTTACATGTAAGAAAATAAATGCTAGTATCTTGTCTAGAATGAATTGTAGGTCAAGACACTTGAGTCAATTATATCAAAATATGCGGGTGAAACAAGACTAGGGCCTTGTGGAGGTACTCGGAAGATAGTGCGGCAAAGAAGGCTACAAATAAGAAACATGGTGGAGTTAAACACAAATCACAGAGATCTGAGAGGCCTATAACACCAGACTTCAACAAATTCAGCGTAAGCTAGATACTGAGGTAGACATACACTAAGCGAATCCTTTAGGGAGTCAAAAACCCTCCAAGATTCTATTCTATTAGATTCTACCAATAAATTCATAACAGTAAAGATTTGATCGCGAATAAAACAGAAGGAAAGTAAGTAAAGTAAGTAAGTAAAGTATTAGCCTATTATGGCTCAATAAAAAATGAATATATTTGTAGTGAGTAACAAAAATAAGTTTTTGCTCGACTATTTAATTCTCTATAAATATTTAGTGCATTGCTCTTATTTGTTTCGCCCTATATATTATTCATTGATAAATATTTTTCATTTTTCGTTTTTTCTTTTACTGCATATGTTATATAAGGTTTAACCTACAAGTATGTTTATCGAGTGAAGGTTATGTCAAATATGTTTAAAATAAAGAAATATATAACTTTTTGTTTATTTACCGGTAAAATATATACATATAATGAATTTTCCATCAGTATTAAAAATATTCTATGTTCTTTTCAAGCAATAATAAAACTACAACAGTTTGAAATGAATCAAAGCTTTTCTGTGCAACTACCAAGTAAAATATTTTATAGCATTTCTTTATATAACTAGTTATTAGATTCTTAGATTGACACTCTTTGCTAGCCTGATGAATAATAACAGTTGGTATAATAAATTTGTTATTGATTTTCATTGCTTCGATAGTAAATTAATTGAAATAAGTAATAAAATAAACATAACCTCAAACATATAACGACTGTAAAAAGTAATATTGTTTTCGTACTTACTTAAGTATTGTAATTTTACAAATCGTATATTAAAATAATATTTTTAATTTCAAAATGCATATAATTTAGCTTAACTTTATTTTTAGTTTGTGCTAAACTTTTACAAAATCACGCCATTCTCCATATGATGATAGAGTAACATTGTAAGTTAAAAGTCATTTTATTCGACACTATCAAAGATTTTGGTAATAAACTATAATTGAGATTTTGTAGTAACTTATTTACATAAAACTATTTTATCTCACATAATTCTCATTAAAATAATAATATAATTCACACATAATAAGTTAACATGATAAACACTTAAATTTAGCGAATCAGATGACAATTATTAAGTACGAAGTGGGACAAATCAGCTGATTTTTTTAAAACTTTTATAAATCCATTCTGGTTTTTTTAAGAGACTATAACCATTTTCAGGACTATACATTAGCTTTTTATAATTTGTTATTGATTAATATCATTGAACTTTAAAATATGTTTTAATTGAACACATTTTTGCATTGACTTTGTTAAATGTTAAAATATAGTTGCATAATTTATTATTATTAATAATTATCATTATTATTGGCATTGTTTATTATTATTATTCATAATTTTTCCAATTGAAATAATTTAAGGTATCATACTTATAATATTATTTTTTTCACGAAAGTAAAATATTTATTTTCTGTTTATATTACATAACACAAGGAGTGATAATTTTCTTGTAGAAAATATCCTACAAAATTTTACAGAAAAAACAAAAAAAAACATACACGTTTACTTAAACAAAATTAAATTCATAAATTTTGAACCCTATAATTTTTTATCATTCTAAAATAACGGATAGAATTTTTTAGGCACATTGTTATTTAAAGAAAGCTTTTCTTGTCTTGCATATGGTTCACTTTCATAAGATATTGTTCCTGAGACCCTTTCTATTACACTAATGTTCTGTCTGATATTAAGACTTTGCTACAGATTTTAATGGCTGGACTAGCTGGCCTATGATTTGTAAATAAGGTCCTACTAGTATCTCTCAATCCTTTGTATTCAATGTAAGCTCTTTATATAGGGCAATGTATATTTTGGTATACTAAGGAGAAGCTTCTACGTTTGGTCAAAGATTGAGTTAAAGTTCCACCGAGATTTTCCACCTCCAAGCTGGCCGATGGTTTGTAAATGAGTTCCTACTATTATCTTTCAATCTTTTGTATTAAATGTAAGGGTTTTATATACGGGTGTTTATTTTGGTATACCAAGTAGAAAATGCTAAGTTTGATCAGAGATAGAGCTAAAGTTTCCGCGACATTTTCCACCTACAAAGTAACCTATTTTTTTCTAAATTAGTTCCTACTAGTATCTCACAATCCTTTGTATTCAATGTAAGTTCTATATATGAGTGTGTGGTTTTTGGTATATATATATATAAGACTCTACTAAGCTTTATCAAGATTGAGCTAAGGTGTCCCTGATATTTTGCACCTGCAAGCTGACCGATGATTTGTAAGTGAGAACCTACAAATATGTCTCAATCCTTTGTATTCGAAGTAAGTTCTGTATATAAGGTGTTACTTTTGGTATATTAAGGAGAAGCTACTAAGTTTTATCAACGTTCGAGCTAAACGTTCCATAGAGATATTGCACCTCTAAGCTTACCTAAGATTTGTAATTGAGACCATACTAGTATCTCTCAATCTTTTATATTAAATGTAAGCTCTATATATACGGGTGTTTATTTTGGTATATTAAGGAGAAGCTGCTAAGTTTTATCAACGTTCGAGCTAAACGTTCCATAGAGATATTGCACCTCTAAGCTTACCTAAGATTTGTAATTGAGACCATACTAGTATCTCTCAATCTTTTATATTAAATGTAAGCTCTATATATACGGGTGTTTATTTTGGTATATTAAGGAGAAGCTACTAAGTTTTATCAAAGATTAGGAAAGGTTTCCCGAGATCTACCACCTCCAAGCTATCCTATGATTAGTAAATGAGGACCTACTAGTATCTCTCAATCCTTTGTATTCAATGTAAGCGAGCGTTCGAAGCTTGGTGAAGCTATTTCACTGTCCGTCTCATATGTACGCTACAAACTAGACTGTCGGGTTTTTCCTCAAGCCGAAAGTTAATAGACAAGCAAACTACATTTTCACATTCTATTATAATCTTCAAGTGTTATAATCATGAAAACCAAATTAGCATATTTTCATACGATTATAAGTATGAATATTTGCAATATGGATCTAGCTTGATGAAATTTAAAAAAATTCTTTTTATTATTTCTTTTCTTTCCATATAGATGTCTTGTAAAATTTCTAATCGTTAATATAATACGTTACATTCATCCACTCTAGTGCAAATGAGTTTTCTAAAACTTGTAGTGAATGACACTTATGTTACTACAGTTTTTCAAATGTTAATTCACTAAATATATTTAAATATTTAATTTTAGTTTTATGTGGGAGAAAAAGGTTTCATACAAAGGGGGAAGGTATTCAATATTGTTGCTCCGTCCCATTTAACTTGAAATAAGTGAAAACATATGATTTCTTAGAAAAACTGATTTTATGCTAGAGGTTATGTGGTAGAACAGCTGTTTAATCGCATAAGGGTATGTTACTTTATCTACATTATTTGTAATTATTTAATAAAAAGTAACTAGAATTTTTTTCCGAAAAAAATTTTATTTTGAATTTTTTTCTATATGTACTTGTCTATTTGACTGATGAAAACCCATAACAACATATATAACTAGTAAGAATAGTAATTAGTAATTGGAAATTGTGTTGTAAAATTTTAATTGTCTACTGTAACGTACGTAAAACAATTCCTAATATACTCATTTTCACTTCAGTTTCCACACGTTTGTATACATCTTTCTATATTTCCTCGCATAAAAATATTTTTTTGTTGACACGTTCGGACAAACTCCATTCTCAAAACTCTAAAAGTACTCCACTTTAATAAATAAGGAGAACTGTTTAAAGTTTTGTGAATGGA
>JBAIZL010000134.1:342500-352500 GCA_036971475.1 Prosapia bicincta
GATGAATATTTGTTTTTTACAATTATGTGTTCTTTACATAATTAAAATATTAACATAACTTGAATTTTACAAAAAATGATGAAATTCACTCAGTTTTTAGTTACACCACTCAAAATATTTCTGTAAATAGTATCCTAACTTTCGTGCTACCAATATTTCAAAGTTAAATTTCTCTGTATTAGACTTGAGCCTATATATTTTGGGACTAAATTTATTAGGAAATAAAATCTCTTCAAGGATGATGCCAACACAAGCTCTGTAATTTTGCGATAAGCCTGGCTACAGCACGCAAACCCGGTCCCTGGGGCTATACCACATGAAAGCATTAACCTTCGCTTCGTCACGAATGTTACACGAAGGAGTAGTTGTCTAATTAAATTTATATACTTGCTCGCAAAACGTGGAAAGGTCATTTTATAATTTTAGAATTTCTTAGAGATATAGGGGATAAATTTTTAAAGGCCTCAAATTATAAAAAAATATTTTAGAAATATTGTTACTCTACTTTCATACGTAAAGTTCATAAAATACAAAACATAGAAAAGTCAAGTATTAGGTAATTTGCAGATACTAAAATTCTGAAGAGATTACATGAAACACTTAATGATTGAAATTAGAAGACACGTTTTAGAACAAGAATTACCCATTGAAGCACTTGCTAAAACAATATGAACGAATTACAACCTAAACCGTAAGAAAATTATTTTTAAATGAGTCAAAAGTATAAAACTGATATAAATATTAAGATATCACTTGTACCGTAATGTACATAAAAAAAAATATATTCTGACAGTCTTCTAAAGCTTGAAAATGAGAGCACTGTAATCATTAAGCGCTCGAAAGTCGACTCGCAAATACAGTAAGATACTTCTTTAAGTACATTAAAAAGTAAGTGATAAGTGAAAACAAGAAAGAAGTGTTGCTATATTAAAATATTTCAATCATCATAAAAATTCATAATTTTTGTTTTAGGTGTAGGAACGATACATCATTTTAAATATATCAAATCTTTTCTCCCACTCTTACTTGTAATATAATAAGTATAACAAGTTTGACAGAAGTAATTTTTTGTAAGGGATCCATATTAGCAACTTATTTGAGAAAGTTACATACATATAATAGTTTACATCTCGTTAAAAGGCAGTCGTGCGTTGAAAGTATACAAAGTAATATTATGAAGTAATAATGGTTTACAAACAAAGAGAGACCAGTTAAGAAGGAGGGTAGCTTATTAAATCGTTTATAGAGTGTAAAATTGCGTATATAAAGCTATACGTTTGTATATAAATCTAAATTATAATAAAAAACTTATCTAGATAATTATTTAGCACACATTTTCACCTTTAAGCATAGAGGACCTACGCTAATACCCGTTACACTAGCGCTCACGCGGGTAATTTTTTACCCCAACTAGTTTTTAGGTCAATATCACTATTATAGTTGGTGTTATAAATAAAAACATATTTAAACATATTTTATTATATTATAAAAGATATGAACAAACACAGACATTATGATTTCCTTTTTATACGTCACAATACTTTTCACATACATAAACTAAATGGTCTTTACAAACACTTATCCCACAACTAGCATAGTTGTGCTAATTTTATTTTTATAATTTGTTTGTCTATGTTCGTCTAAATCATACCTGTAATGAATTATACTATTTTTTTATTATATTGCCAAATATAAAACTGTAGCCTGTACTGTAAATAAACACTTTTTGTTTCAATAATCAGGAATACAAAATATTTCCTAAACAAGAATAGTTAAAAAACACAATATACATCAAAACGCAATCCTTGCATGAGAAAATTCAATCTGTAACTTGAAATTGTACACACTACTATATCGAAACCAGTTCCGTCTGTTGTCTATAAACCATTAGAATTTGTGTGTGAAGACTTCGTTGTTCCACAAATATACAAAACCACAATCAAAGCCCTAATTTCTTCAAAAGAAGATTCATTTGTATCTCTATCCCTTTCAAAATTAACCTGTTTTGTCTATATATATATATTTATTTGTGCAAGACACATGTAATGGATCAAGTCTTTATCAAACAACTTATTCCATGGTTACAGGGGTGTATTTGAATTATTTGCTTCTCCCTTTACCCCTAGAAAATGAGTTTTAATGTTACGAGAAAGGGTTCTTACATTTTGAGGGCCGGTTTGCGATATCATTTTATTGGTGGCACAATCACTTTTTTGTCAATTTTAGATTTGATTTCACTATAACATGAATCACCTTCGTCGGAGGTGTACTCATCCAAGATAAGTTCTAAGTTACAGTTTTTAGCGTAATTTCATCTAAACTATCATTCAAGTTATTTATATTACCAGAGTTACATGGATATTCAATTCCGAATTCTTGGCCAACGTCTTCATGAACAACACTAGCCTGATCAACATCACTGTAGGCACTTTGTTTATTTTCGGAGTAATAAACATTTTGTTCAACACTGTCACTTCTTCACTTGAACATCCTCCATATACTTTATTTTCCATCTCTTGTAACAAGCGATTACAAAAATTCGATGGAATTTAAATTAGAGTTGTATTATATTAAGGTAAAGCAAATTTTAATTTACATTTTAATTTTCATTAAATAAAAACAAGTTAAAACAAAAAGTGATTAAAATTATTATAACCCTCCTGTGGTAAATCTACTAATTAAATTTCAAGAATTTCTCCAACCAACAATAAGAGTAAAATATACGCACACAAACACACACACAAACACACACACACACTCACTCTGCTTACAAAATTTCCTTACAAAATATTTAAACTAACTGTATTTATAATAATAAAATATAAGATAGCTAAAATCAGGAACATCGTAATAACAGAGTATTTTGAACGACAGATAGCAACTGGATTAACGAGACGAAACGGCGGGTGAACGAGATAAGGTTGCGAAAGTAAGATGATGACGATGATGTGTAGAGACGTTTATATGAAATCCTAGCAAGTTTCAAATAAGTTGCTTAGATATAGCAAGGCCAATAGCCATAGGATTCATATAAAGGCCGTTGAAAATAAATTTAAATTTTAGTTTGTTTCTTTTTTAAAATTTTAATTGAACCGCTAAATGTTTATAACGTTGAGTTTCTCTAAAGAGCATTACAGCTTATCTCGGCGCAGTAAGTTATTTATTAAGTCCTCCAGTCGCTCGATATCCAAACGTTTCTTGTGACTGACTTCGAGTCTTGTCTGATCTCATGCAAGGGCCAGTGAAATCGTAAAGCTTTATCTGATAAAGTCAGTAGAGGAAAGTTTCAAACAAATTATTCTTTGTTTCAGACATCCATACTTACTAGCCAACGCCCACCCAACCATTTGGCGACGCGCTGACCAGTAGAGATGGGTCTCCCTGAAGATAGGATTATTGTAATCCTGGGCCGTGGTCCAGGGCTGTGCAATCATTAAGGTGTTTGGCATTCATAAGTTCATCTGGGGTTAGTAGCACATGGATGCGGTAGATGTGCGCAGCAAGGTAATCATGACCGGTCTTCAATCTTTCAGAATAATCATGTAATTTTATTTATTTAAAGAAACAAATTTACAAATTACATATAAAACTGATAATAAAATTAAAAATTGAATAAATAACAAAAATCAAAATAATATGCACGAAAGAAATGGAGTATATAATATAAAATGTCAAACCTGTAATAAATTATATGTAGGACAAACAAAAAAGAAATTAAAAGAAAGATACAAAGAACATTTAAACGCTTATATCAAACCAAACATATACAAATCAAATTTAGCTACGCATTGTATTAATAATGGACACGAGTTTCCGGAAATAGAAAATATGACATTAATAAAAGAAATTAATAAAAGAATTAAATAGAGGATTAAAAATGAATATATTTGAAGCATTGGAAATTTATAAGCATAAAGTTGAAGAAAAATTAATTGATGAACAAATTCAAGTGAGATCAAGGCACCAAACTATTTATAAGGTCATTGGTGTTATAGAAAAAAATACATAAAGTGCAATACTTATAAACATATGGTCGTTTGTACAATTTTGATTGTAATTTTCATTAATGATGATGTTGGTACTGTTTACCAACGAAAAGCTTTGAATATAAATTAATAAATATTCTTGTATTTGAATAACCTATGTTGTTATATATATATATATATATATATATATATATATATATATATATATATATATATATAATATATAAATATAACTGATATATATATATATATATATATATATATATATATATCATATACTTGTACTGAGTATCGACTCTACATAAAACTGTCACGGAACGAGTTACCAAGTCTGGCTACCCTTCTCCCTAAGGAACTGTCAACCATAACAAATCAATATATATCACATTGTAACGCGGTTAAAGCTATATTTAGGGTTTTCGGTTATTTGCTTTTGTGTGGTATTTTGCAGTTTTGCAGGGAGAACGTTTTTGTGTTGAAATATCAACTTTTGTTTGTTTAAAGACATTACTTGGCTCACAAATTCCTGCTCCTTTGCAAAAGTAAACATGAATTCTGCCTAACTGGACCTAACATTAAATTAACAAGTAATATAAGCATAAATTGTTTAAAGTCAATTCCTACATAGATCAACAAAGAGAGGCTTTATTTTAACTACTTTTTAATAAATAGTTATAATTATTATAAATAAAGTAACTTAACAATTGATGTTAATATAGGCTTTACAAATATTAATTCGTTAATTAAATTCAATGAACTAATTTAGTTTTATTTGGGAGATAAACTTATACCGAAAGGGGCGAGGTATGCAATATAGTTATTTCGTCCCTTTTGGCTTTATTTATGATAATTCTAATTATTTATGAAATTAATTTTTGTTTACCTATGTAGAAATTAATTTTAAACAATTTTTGATTATACTGGTTGTTTAATGTATATTTCACCGCTTTACCACCATGTTAAAAAAAGAACAACTTAAAAACCTTGATAGCTCTTTATTATATATAAAGTCATTAGAGTTTTAAGCGTTCAGAAGCCGTGTATAGCCAATAAAGCTTGTACTAGGCCTCGAACACGACAAGCAGCGGCACGGTAGCGTCTACGCTTCGTCATTCCTAACAAGTTTATTACACCTAACAAAATTTATAATAGTAATAAATATACGTGTATTATACCCAAGCGAATTTTTTCGAATAAGGTTTTAAATGAAAAACACATATAACTTTATCATTCATCCAGAATATTCCTAATATTTTTATATAAAACCAATTACTGATCTAATTCAATTCCTTCTCTTAGTTCACTCTCTCCTCATATTTATCTTCAGAGTTTCAAACCGTTAATAAAATACTCTTTATTAATTCACTCAAGTTCAAATACATTTTTTTAAAACTTGTAGTGGATGAGATTTGATGTTTATACATTTTTTTCAATTATTAATTCATTAGATAAATATAATGAATCAATTTTAGTTTAATATGGGATTCATTAAAAATACCTCCATGATAGGAGGTAGGTATGCAGTATAGTTATTTCGTCCTGTTTGGGTTAAATTAAGTGAAAACATATGATTTCATAGAACAGCTGATTATATGTTACAAGTTATTGTGGTCGAACAGCTGTGTTAATGCACAGGTTATGTTATTATATTTATAATAATTGTAATTAATAATTAAAAAGTAACTAAAATAAAATGTTTCTTTGCTCACCAAAGAAGAATATTTTCTTTGATTTTTAAATGAAATTGTTTATTTTACTTGTTTTACATCTAACTTGAACATCTGAAACCAAATTCACCCCATGTGTAATAGAGAATATTAAGTCACACAATATTAATCGCACGAGCTGGACTCGATGAAGCTTCAGTTGAAGCTGCCTAATTAAAGTCACCATTTTAATAACATTGCAATGTCTTATAACGTATCATAGGAAGTTCTATTACTCAAGTTCTTTCGAGTTACAGGAACAAGATACAAAACATGGCGGGTATTATGTTATTGGTTTTCATAGTTATAAAAAACTATTTTCTAATTTAAACTCAATGTTTAAAATGTTACTAAAAACTACAAAAACAATGTTCTCAGTTATTGTCAATATACTACATTTAGGTAAAAATATAAATAAATGAAACAATTTTTTTTTCTAATTAATGCTATCGAACATTTAAATTGAAAGTGTAACAATTAGTCAGCCGCTATATAGCACCAAATGTTTACAAGAGTCTCCTCAATATTATATTAGGTAAATTTATATGTCATTTATATCTTCCTAATTTAAATGTAATAATTATACATCTAGAGAGCTTAACTGTTGTAAGAGCAAGGAAATATTCCCTCTTTCTGAAAGATTAAACTCCTCTCTGAACTTTAACATCCTCTTGAAATATTTGCTACGTGGCGGAGAAATAATGAATGAACAATGTGGTCACTAATATTCTCTTGGTAGTAGATGACCAGAAACATTAATTCTTCTGAAGTTCTCCACTACACCGCAGAGGTAATGTTTCAGCGGTAGACCATTCTTATATCTAGTGTGAAATATCAATGTTTTTATTTGATAGAGTAGAATATATATTATTCATAAATAATTAAGACTGTCCTATATTCATTTAAATACACACACACACACACACACACATATATATATATATATATATATATATATATATATATATATATATATATATATATATATATATATATAATAATAATAATAAATTAAAAATATTACAAAAACAAGAATATTTTTAATAAATATATTAATTCATAGCTTTTCGACGATAAAATAGTACCAGCATTTTCAGGAAAATAATTACCTAATAAAATATTTTTACAATATCTAGTAAAAATATTTTATTAGATAATTATTTTCCTGAATATGCTGGTACTATTTTATCGCCGAAAAGCTTTGAATAAGTATATTCATTAAAAGTATTCTTGTTTTTGAAATATTTTTAATTTATAACTATATTACAAGAAAACATATTACCTATTTAATATTTAATATATACATATATATATATATATATATATATATATATATATATATATATATATATATATATGTATATTTGTAGTTATGCAACACTGGTTTCTTGTATACGCTTATCACTTTCACTTATGTACTTAAACAAGAATCTTACTTGGTATTTATGCGAGCTAACTTTCAATGGCTGGCTGTGCCGTCATCCTCGGGCATACTGAACATGGTTGTTGTAGACTGCGAGCTGAGTGGATTTCCCGTTGCATCATTAATGAACAAATACAAATAAAATCAAAAAACGATAAATTAATAAATCTAATAGACAATATTAACCCCAAAAACAAACGTTAAAAACTCCCACAATGCAGTGAATCTAAAAATAGAACATAACGGTGCACCAAGGTCAACGGGAAATCCACTCACCTCGCAGTCTACAACAACCATGTTCAGTATGCCCGAGGATGACGGCACAGCCAGCCATTGAAAGTTAGCTCGCATAAATACCAAGTAAGATTCTCGTTTAAGTACATAAGTGAAAGTGATATATATATATATATATATATATATATATATATATATATATATATATATATTATGACTTAAATAAGCCATTAATAATGATTAAATACTTTTTGATAATCATAATATTCGAAGAAGCTAATTGATATTTATAGTCTTAAATGAAAAGCTTTCGAGCCCAAGATAATACTTGTAGTATAGATATATTTATTAAGGGTTCATTATATATAACAAACAGTCATGAGAGGTTGTTAAAACCCTTAACACTCGACTGTCAGGGGAGCCCCGCCAAGCGTATATTGCAGTTTACTCGTATGTCGGGGGTCACCCGACACGATTTTCAAATGCCTATAACTCGTCTGCGGCGAAGCCCACGACATTCAATCTTTTACCGTTTGGTGCTACTCTATTCAAAATAATGTGAACTAAGTTGAAAATGCCTAGGAATATGTGAGTCATCACAAAATCTATCTTGGCGCTACGTTGTAAGCTGCAAGTAGGTTACAGTTTTGCCGGTTGTTTACTCGTAGTTTGCCGTGGCTTTACGTGCAATTAGTGATTCTGAAATTCCTGATCTTTTACTTGATCCTGATTTATTAGAATGTAGTTCAGATTCATAAACAAAATAACTAAACCAACAGGTATTTGTAAATACAACCAGTTTATGGGCTGTTCAATATAATGAACCGTGCCGTTTTACGAGTCGAACAAACAAATGGTGGAGGACAATGTTTTTCTGGTTATTAGATATAGCTGTAGTAAACAGTTTTATTATCTATAATAACAAAAAAAGGAAATGGGAGAAAGTCTTGTTAAAAAAAAGAAATAGTTTCGCCAAAACTTGGTGAGGGAACGCATTGGTGATATCAGGAATAACCTGTATGAAAGGGGTCGGCTATCAACTACTGACAAAAAAGAAAGACTGAATGGAAAATTACATTTAATCTTTTCCAATGATAAAAGTAGTTCTAAGAATTGTGTAGTTTGCAGTAACAGGAAGAGAAAAGAAGGTAGAAGGGAAACAGTTTTTCACTACAAAACAAGCGGCAGAAAACCAGGACTTCATCCGGAAGACTGTTTTCAAAGATATCATACTCTGCAAAACTACAAATAAGATAATAAAATCATGTACATACAGTATTAGTGAATAAAAATAGCTTAGTTTACTAAAATCAAGTAAGAGAAAACAAAGTTTTCCATAAACAATTATGCAACCTGCAGGTGAGGAATTTGTCCCACTTTAATTACAATTGGGGAAGCCAAGCATGTTACAAAAATCCGAGCGCTAAGGGTTAATATCTGAGATCAGTTCGAAGTAATGAAATCAGCAATAATATGCTGAAGGATAACCTATCAGGAATTGTGAAGTAAAGATACACTAATTCAGGCCAAAAATTAAAAATTATGTAAACAAGACACATTAAATAATACTAATAAATTGTCATTTTCCAATTGTCATAACCTATACACAACTCAAGTTAATGTATTATCTGTTCGTTACATTGTCAAGCAATCCGCCAGTTTTACATCGGTATACGTTTTGCATTGATTCCATTCAGGCGTGGTGTTGCTTTGACGGCACACGAATAAATCTCGATCAGATATGTGAGCAGTCTACTTTCTTCTTTAAGCAGAGTATTCGTAACGGTACGTTTAGGTGTCATTATTGTGTATGATAATTTCATTGTCCTGACAATGACGTCATAACATTCAAAAGTCGACGATAAACTATTTATGAACAATTACTTTATACGTGTTTATGTGATGTGTGTGTTCGCAATTTGTTGCTAAAACATCATCTCTGGGCTTCAATACAAAAAAAAAACAACTAATTTTCAGAATAGCTCAATAAAATTGTTCTCCGGAGAGAACTCGTTTGAAGAAACATTAGGTTCTGAATTTTATATATGTATTATATATTGAAATTTAATTAAAACTGTACTTTGATTTTATAATAATTATTTATCAGTTGGAAAAAACTAAAAGTTTTTATTGGTTGTTCAACACAGGATAAATTCAAATACTGTAAGTTTTTATAACGCATGTAATTACTGATTTTAAACTGAAATAATTATCTTTTCAAATAAAATACATTTAACTCTCTCTTTATCTTCACAAATAATTAATTAAAAGGTTGTTATTTTTCACATATTTAAATCCTACATTTCATATATAATTCATTTATTACATTTACACATTTTTAAAGAAAATTATTTCCACCTTTAACATAATAAAAAATTGTATCTTCTCATTTCAAGACTGAATTGGTAAATTCACATTTTATTATAAATAATGTTAACATTTATATGATTCAATAAATCTGATCTTCTTGAAAATGATTGGCTTATGGCCAAAACCACTTTGTAAATTTAATATTTATTATTCGTTATTTCAACAATTTTGTTATACTAATTAATTTTATTACTTTTAAGATTTATTTCATTTTTCAACATAGAATGAAGTCATTGTTTAAGTTTAATTGGTAATTTGAATTTAATCAATTTAACTGACTA
>JBAIZL010000134.1:360000-362500 GCA_036971475.1 Prosapia bicincta
TAATACATGTTCATGTTATTTTTTTTTTTTAACGTTTGCTTATAGTAAGATAAGGTTTTATTAGAAAATGTAGAATTTGGATAAATTTAATAAAATGTAGCTATGAATTCACGGGAGCAGGAAAATACATGCTAAGCACATTGGGAAAACACTGTGCACATAAAAATTACACATTACGGTAGCAGAATAATAACACGTATTAAAGTCACATACTTTATACGTCAGAATAAACAGTAGGCTACTGAAACAGTTGTGAGATTGTATTTACTTTTATTTACACAGTTTTAGAAAAACAATGAAGTAAAAAGAAGCTAAATCGGTTATACTCGGAAATAAACATGATCCATATAACCTCCATTCATTATGACGCAACACTCGCACCGTTCGTAAGGGTTTTGCATCATTTTGGTGAAGAGTGGTTGTTTCATGCTCAATATACTTATGGTTATTTTTTCCTGTAGCTGGACGATGGTGATTGGTGGGTCATCACGGAAAATTTTCTACCCCATCATTCCCGAGACTTAGGCGTCAGATCGGGGAAGTGAGATGGGAAAGTTTGTTGTGAGGGAGACGAGGTGGTGGCCAAAAGTATATTGAAGGAAAACAATGTTGTATAAGTTAATGTGGCTGGTTGCTCCATCTTGCTGGAACCATTGCGAATGAAAAGGCAGGTTTCGGACACAATGAAATCTCCTGAAGTTTCTTTTAAAACGACCAGGATTTACTCTATATCTGAGAGAATGCATCTGCAACCGATTTAGTTTCAATGCTGTTTATTTTGTCACATTACAAACCTTGTAGAGATCGCTGGAAACTGCGTTAGAGCTGCGGACAACAGGAGACATGGTCAAGCTTCCGGGAACGTTTTGGGATGTAATCAGGAAAAGCAAGGCCACTGAAACAGGAACATTTACTTGCAACAAGGCATTGTAAAAAATAAAGTTTCGTAAACAAAATTAGGAACTAAAGTAATTTTTTGTTTGTTGACCTAAGTAGCAATATAATTTTAACAAATACTGTTTTTATTTCTCGTTTACAGTTTTGACCTGTCCTTTATACTTTTTATTGACGTAAGTGCGGACGCATTCTTCATCAGCTGGGCCTCTTTATCCTACAGTAATTAAAAATAAAGTATTTCTCTGTTTCCTCCTACTCATTAGCATGCTGTGAGTTAAATGTAAAAAACTTAACCTATCTCTTGAAATAATTGTTTCCAATTAAGGACTCGCCGTTTAAAGAAGAAACTCAGAATCTAAAAGTGTTCTAAAGTTTAATTTTAAGATAACAAGATACATAACAAAAATTAAGGTAGTTCCTACTTAGGTTAACAGAGAAAAACATTTTTAGTCACTTTGTATCAAAAAATTACAATAACTATACTTTACCTTATCCAATGCCAGATCTTGGCATTTCTGCCATTCTCCTCTTAGGCTCCCAGTACAGACAATGCTGCATTCTGTCCTACACATCTTGCAATGCTGTGCATTTCGTCCATTTTTTTTTTTTTTTTTTTTGACGGTTGCACAGAGGGCAAATATCTGAGGCTGCTAAACCTTGGGCTTGCAGATATGCATAGCTTAACAATTATTATAAATGTAGTAACATAACCTGTGGATTAAAACATCTATCTGTTCTACTACATAAACTAAAACTTAAAATCAGCTGCTTTATGAAATCATATGTTATCAGATATTTCGAAATAACTATATTGCATACGTTGCCCCTTTCGTAAAACGTTTCTTCTCTCATATAAAACTGAAATAATTCAATAAATTTCATTTATGAATTATTCTTTAAAAAACTTTCTTAACATGATGTGCCATCCTTTACAAGTTTAAAAAAATGTACTTGAAATTGAGTGGATGAGTAAAAGGTATTTTATTAACGATTGAATATTTGAACAAGATAAAAAAACAGTATAAACTGATATAAGGAGAGTGCGGAATGTTAGTAGGAATTGAATGAATGGTGCTTAACATAGGTCTAGATAAAATAAGAACAGTGTTGTTTAGTCGCTGTTAAACATTCTAACTTTGAAATCTGAAGGTTGTAACCAACGATCGCCCGCCCTTTAGATTAGAACTTTTAGAAAAAGTAGTTTTAAAGTCATCTGTTAAATTTTTGGAATGTTATTACAACAATAAATGGTTCCGAATGCCTAATTAGTCCAATTTAACCATTAATACTCACTACAAAAATAAAGTCCTTCATATAACCATGATAACAAAATAAAAGAAAGATGACGCAAGATTCTCCATCTCTTTAAACATAATTTTAATAATAAAAACATTTTTGTGTAATATAAATTTTAAAATAATTTTAAACATCACGACAATCCGCACAGGTTTTGTCGCAATGATGACGACTGTCCTAAAAACATAAATGGCTTTTATAGATGTCTAAAACCCTTAAACGTCGCCACCTGATGGCCTACGATCGTTCGAGGTCTCACTGTCGACTATAGCGAGCATTGTCATAATAAAACTACCTGTAGCACCGA
>JBAIZL010000134.1:367500-455000 GCA_036971475.1 Prosapia bicincta
TGAATCCCAACATGGGTCTACTATGTCGGTAAAGCACTGGCCAAAGCCTTTATGATCTGAGCTTTACACACAAACACACATTCTCATCTAGGTATTTTCTATCAAAAACGTTGGTCATTTGATCTACCCGATCATTTATTGGCGATTTTATATATAATTTAAAACTACCCCCAGAAGAACCGTCCCCCACATCTAACTAAAATACACTCTATACTCAGCCCTAACACGCAACACACATTTTCCAAACATTTTTCCAAGAACTACCACCAACCTCAAATCCACCCCCTGAGCAACCCCCGGGGCAGCACCCAAACGCACCTAGGAACCACCCCTAACACACAACACAAATAGGGGAAGGGTTAGGTTAGATTAGATTTTTTTTCCAAAAACTACCCTCTACCCCTCTAAACGTAGTCAAACCCACTCCAAATGATACGATCAAGGCCATACCAACCCCTCCATCATCCAAAACTACCCCTATACTCATCGGAGACGTACATGGCAGTTAGAGGTGGTTTTTGCCAAGTACCCTTATTAACTACTAACATTGTATAAGTGTAAAACTCCATCAGGAGTCTTGAAGTACATCATGATAACATTGCATAGATGTAAAACTACATCAGGACTCACGTAGTATATCATGATAACACTGTATAAGTGTAAATCTCCATCAGGAGTCATGAAGTACATCATGATAACATTGCATAGATGTAAAACTACATCAGGACTCACGTAGTATATCATGATAACATTGTATAAGTGTAAATCTCCATCAGGAGTCATGAAGTACATCATGATAACATTGCATAGATGTAAAACTACATCAGGACTCACGTAGTACATCATGATAACATTGTATAAGTGTAAAACTTCATCAGGAGTCATGAAGTACATCATGATAACATTGCATAGATGTAAAACTACATCAGGACTCACGTAGTACATGACGATAACATTGTATAAGTGTAAATCTCCATTAGGAGTCATGAAGTACATCATGATAACATTGCATAGATGTAAAACTACATCAGGACTCACGTAGTATATCATGATAACATTGTATAAGTGTAAATCTCCATCGGGATTCATTTAATGCATCATGATAACATTGTATAAGTGTAAAACCCCATCAGGATTCATTTAGTACATCATGATAACATTGTATAAGTGTAAATCTCCATCAGGAGTCATGAAGTACATCATGATAACATTGCATAGATGTAAAACTACATCAGGACTCACGTAGTATATCATGATAACATTGTATAAGTGTAAATCTCCATCAGGAGTCATGAAGTACATCATGATAACATTGCATAGATGTAAAACTACATCAGGACTCACGTAGTACATCATGATAACACTGTATAAGTGTAAAACTCCATCGGGATTCATTAAATACATCATGATAACATTGCATAGATGTAATACTAAATCAGGACTCACGTAGTGTATCATGATAACATTGTATAAGTGTAAATCTCCATCGGGATTCATTTAATGCATCATGATAACATTGTATAAGTGTAAAACCCCATCGGGATTCATTTAGTACATCATGATAACAATGTATAAGTGTAAAACTACATCGGGATTCATTTAATGCATCATGATAGCATTGCATAAATGTAATACTACATCAGGACTCACGTAGTATATCATGATAACATTGTATAAGTGTAAAACCCCATCGGGATTCATTTAATGCATCATGATAACATTGTATAAGTGTAAAACTCCATCAGGATTCATTTAGTACATCATGATAACATTGTATAAGTGTAAAACCCCATCAGGATTCATTAGGTGCATCATGATAACATGGAATAAGTGTGAATCTGCATCAGGGTTCATTTAGTACATCATGATAACATTGTATAAGTGTAATACTACATCAGGACTCACGTAGTATATCATGATAACATTGTATAAGTGTAAAACCCCATCGGGATTCATTTAATGCATCATGATAACATTGTATAAGTGTAAAACTCCATCAGGAGTCATGAAGTACATCATGATAGCATTGCATAAATGTAATACTACATCAGGACTCACGTAGTATATCATGATAACATTGTATAAGTGTAAAACCCCATCGGGATTCATTTAATGCATCATGATAACATTGTATAAGTGTAAAACTCCATCAGGATTCATTTAGTACATCATGATAACATTGTATAAGTGTAAAACCCCATCAGGATTCATTAGGTGCATCATGATAACATGGAATAAGTGTGAATCTGCATCAGGGTTCATTTAGTACATCATGATAACATGGAATAATTGGGAAACCCCATCAGGATTCATTTAGTACATCATGATAAGATTGTATAAGTGTGAAACTGCATTAGGATTCAGGTAGTACATCGTAATAACTTTGTATAAGTGTGAAACTGCATCAGGATTCCTTTAGTATATTATGATAACATTGTATAAATTTATAATACATCAAGAGTGCTGATTTAATTATATATTTCCTTGAAATATACATTTTACTTGCATGATTGTTTATCTATCGCGTAAAAAGCACTAAGATTCTGCTTCTTCTATCAGTAACCATCACCACTAATTGCTCATAACTGATGTAGTCCTGTCGTCACATTTTAAATTTATACCAGTTATATTTGATAAATACTTTCGAAATTCTTCTTTTGTTTTCATTAAGTTTAAAAAGAAACAAAGAAAGAAAAATAATTTTTCCTAAATACACATAGATAGTCTACCAATTTATATGTCTATAAAGCTTCTCCTAATATTTTGTTAAACGAAATAACGGTAAAGATCGTAGCCTAATAATAATAATAAATCATGCATATTCCTCCATTCTATGAAAACTGTTGCTATAGTGCTATAGTATAAAAAGTACGCCTCATTTGCTTCAAGTTGCTATTTATATATAAAATATATGTAGGTTGTTACATAAAACTTAATTAAAAGGAAATAGAACGGCCGTCATAGTATGAGTTTTACAATTATCTGTTCTGCAAAATGAATAGAATAAAGTTCTCCATCAATTGTTTACTCTATAATCTTAGTAGAAGTAAATTAGAAGTAAATATAAAAAATATGTTTAGCTATTGCTATATTTATTTTTTCTGCTCTAAATGAAGTAATAACACTTGCAAGAGTTGCTTCAATCTCTTTAAAAACAAGAAATATAAAAATAATATTAAGGTCAATTCCTACATAGTCAAAAGACATTTTTATTTCTGTTACTTTTAATTAATTAACTACAATTAATATAAATAAAGTAACATAACCTATGCGTTAAAACAGCTGTTCTACTACACAACCTATAACATAAGATCAGCTGTTTTGTGAAATCATGTAAGTTTTTAATTATTAAAAGTTTAAGCTACCTTGGTCTTTGTAATTTTTCCCCTCATGTAAAATTAAAATTAATTAATTAAATTTAATTATTAAAATAATATATCTGTATTAATTTCAACTGTCATCCACTACAAGTTTTAAACAATTTATTGAAACTTGAGAGGATGAATAAAAAGTATTTTATTAACGATTGAAAATTTGAGCAACATATACATAATGAAGGCTGTCAGCTAATAGAAGGAATTGAAATCATGAAACTGTATCTACAAGTTACCACCAATATGATATAATCTAATTATGCTAACTGATCATCAAGTCTTAAATTTAGTGAAACAACTACGTAATCAAGAGATATTCCCATTGCAGCCGTTTATTTTCGTATGGGGAAACCCTCGTCGCATGAGTAGGTCCTGGATCTATTCCATCAGAGATAGGAGCCCCCCCGCCCGAATAACTTGCGCCTCGACTCATGCTACCTGTCTAAAGCCTGGAACTAGTGATCGGGTCCCCGATAGCTCCAAACAAACACAGCGGTTCGAACGTTTTCCCAGAACTAATCAAGCCGCTTATATAATATGCATTTGCAGTCTTTGAAGTAGTTGTTTGCATTAGAGTTCAACAGATTAATCATAAACTGAAGATTCAGCAGAAAGGCAGTTAATTAGGTCATGAGATTCTTAAGACTGTAAGACTTGAGAGAAGAGATTACCTTGCTAACCGACATTTTATTTCAACAGGAGAGCTGTAGGAGTGGTTGTATCATAGCGCGTCTGGAATACAAAGTAGTAATTACGTCGCTGAATTTTAAATAGGAAATAATTAAATGATAATAGTAAACTGTGTTACCATTAATTTTTATACCGTAAACCTGTCTTTTATAGGTTGAGGTTAAATCACAAGTCTTATTAATGTTCCACCATTATTAAACATTGCGTTGAAGAAATATGTATTATTTAAGTTTAAAAGGGGGATATTCTTTTTGAAGTTAGATTTCTGCTATTAACTCTTTTACCACTATTGCATTGCAATGAAAACGATTTAAGGAACTCTATATCAGCCCTTAGGAATACACAATATAAATAAAGTTTTGTTCTAAAAACGAAACATGGTTTTATACAATTTAGATAAACAAATGGTCAAATTTAATTTAGAGAGTACATTTTCCATATAAATCAGACATTTATGAAAGGAATGGTAATCTCTTACAGTAACAATTTCTTAATTATAGTGATAAATTGTTACTAAGAATCGAGTACGAATGATACGGAACCATATCTGCTTTCGAGTAATTTGATCAAATCCTCAGTATATTTATGTCTTCGTTGTGAGTAATTTAATTCCACAGTTTAAAGTTATTCAAACTTCCGTTATTAAAGTACAAAACATGGACAGTGGAAGGTCATACCGGCATAAAGAGGCAAGAATGTTTTGGCACGCATATAAATAAGATTTTACACGTGAGTGAATGCGTAGAGTGTGAAGATTTCTAACGAGCGGCCGTAACAACTGGCACATTTCTACTCTTACATAGTTTATATACGAGCTCTTCCTTCTCTCTTTGTAGAGAACTGATCCAAAGCTTAACATGGCGGTAGGACAACACAATTTTTTTTCCTAATTTAGAGGTTACTTGAAGGTTATGTTTAAATCGTTGTTTAAAATTAAGCTTATAGGTTTATATTGAGAAATAACGTATTGACGGTATTATTTATTATTAGTAATAGTGCACACACTAACTGTTTGTATTATCTGTATGTAATTTATCCTTATTCGTTTTACAACAGTAGTAGCTTAGTAACAGGCTATCGGTAGGTACAGTTACATAATGCATTGCCTTAGTATCGGCTTTAGTTGTACCCTTCTTACAGTCCTGTTACAACCAAATGTGTTTCTGTGAACTGTACTTTTTAAATGGTAATAGTTAAACTGTAAAATGTCAAAATGGGATATTATGTTTTATTTCTCTGACGGAGATGTTTTCTATAACAACTTTTTGTAGTCGCTGGACTGTCTAATTTATATTTTTGCTTCTCGCCTTCTAAAAACCATTTGTATTTAATGAGGAAAATCTACAATTTTAAAATATTTTAAGTATCGTCTAGAGACACACAACGATATTTTGTATACTATGAACATTTTAGTATAGGAGCGCGCGTTCAAAGTAAACTAAATATATAAAAATATTATAAATAATCAAAACCATTCAACCCATGTTTAAGCCCCTGGTGTCATATTTGTAGGTTTTCCCCCCTGATTCTATTATAACCTAACCTAACCTAGCCTAACATTGCGAAAGTTCGACCTATATGAATATATATTTACCTAATATTCTCCTTTTCACCAATCCGTTGTTCAGTTAATAATGCAAAGTGTACTAGAGCCTCACGAAGTTATAGATTTGAGTCTATGCTATGATGCGCACATAGTAACGCATCTCTTGAATAATTTATGTTTCCTTACAAAGTACGTTCCGTGTAATGCGACCACAAAAACTTTGTTAAAAGACCAAAACTTTGCCTTAATGTTGTTAAAAAGATATTTAAACTCCTATAAACTTAGTCTTTTATAAAAATTCGTAATCAATAAGAATCAGTCTTTAACATTGTAAACTTCATAAACAATACCCATTAGGGAAAGTTGCAGAGTTGGGCGACGAAGTTATTTCTTTAAGAGTGAACGTCTGTATACTGTTAGCACTGTTTAAGACGGGAAAAACTGTTTAAACTCTAGACATTTCGGGGGAAATATTAACAGCGTTTTTGTCTCCACTTAGAGTCATTTTAAAATGTTATAAATTATTTTGTTCAATTTATGTTATACATTAACTTTCACAGAACACCAGTTTTCTTACGCTTAGGTTATGTGTCTTTTTGTATTGTACATTAGAAATAAGTTAAAATGTATTTATGAGGAACAATGATACATACAAATTTGTTTAAAAGTCAATTCCTTTATTGACAACAAACACATATTTTATTTTAGTTCCTTTTTATTAAACATTTACGAATAATATAAATAAAATAATCTGTTAAAACAGCTGTTCCTCCATATAACCTATATCACAAAATCAGATGTCTTATGAAATCATATGTTGTTACATATTATTACCTAAATGGGACGAATTAAAGGTATTACATGGTTTTCCTCATTCGTGAAAGTTTTTCTCCCATATAAAAGTCATTGTTAAATTTATATAAGAATTAATATTTTTTAAAACTGTATTAACATCAAGTATCATCCACAACAAGTTCTAAAAAATCTATCTGAATTTAAAAGAATGAATATTTTACCAACGAATAGAAAAATATACAATAAGGCGAGTGTGAACTAACTGAAGGAGTTAAATATGTATTTCCTAATATAATAAATTCAGTTATATAGTTATCTAACTAAAACTCAAATTGTTTTACTTCAATAGAGTCTATCAAACAGAACTGAAAAGTAAATTTAAGAATATAATGAATTATGATGTATAAATTTAAAAGTGTAAAATAATTTTAAGAAACAAGTTCAAAAATAAGTGATTCTGTTAGGCTAAATATGCTTTCAGGCTTTCTATATAATATTATAGAATATGTAAGAATTATGTAAGAAATGTTGAGCTATTGAAAACTTTCTCATAGTATGTTCCGTTACTTATCGCCTTTCTATTCCCACTTAACCTTAGATCACTAATCACTTGTAAAATTTACGAACAGCTGTTTGAAAATCTTCAGAACTCGTAAACAACAGATGCTGCCGGCTTGTACACGATACCCCACCTCCTATCATTAGATACCCTGTCTCGTTAGTAATTCCAGTGGATCCCTTTCTGTACAATTTACTTTTGTGTCGTGGATAGCATCAATTATTGTGTTTACACAAGTTGAGGTTGTAAAATTTTGATACAGAGGTTTTAAATATTTGTTTCGTATTTTAGTAAGTTTCTTATGCAAATATATTTGTTTTTACCATAATAGCGTGTAAATAGTAATGTTAGTGTTACTGTGTTATTGTGGATTTATTATAAATATTTCCATTTAATGTGAAAATATGAATGAAGTCCAGAGCGACGATTTGGAAAAATGAGTCCAAAACGTCATCATCAGCTATTGGTAACTCTTCCGACACCAGTGACAACCAGATGGATTACATAGAAGACTATGTTTAATCTTAAAGTCAGTAAAGAGAGAGAATATGAAACAAGCGAACAAGCCATGCTTGACCCGTCACACTGGTTGTTGGGCGTAGCTTGTATTAATATAAACGGTAATAAAGATCATTTAACAGGGAGTAAAATATTTGATAATCCAAAAAACCTACCTGATGCCTAAAAAACCAAATGTTACTATCCGTAGAATATTTTGTTTGGATGCCATTTTGTCCTATAAAAATATACTTTTAATGTTAAAGAACTTCTCCATCTGATAATGCGTAAATTAGTAAATCGTATTTACTACATAAATAGTTTCGATATCTAAACAGTATTTTATGTTATCACTAAAACGGTTTAGGGATTTGATCAAATCAGTTACTTTCTAAAACAAACCATTGTTTAAATAATTTAATAATGCATTGCTTTCAGTTTACATTGCATTACTGGATCTTGTTCTGTACAGTGAATGTGTTCCAGCTGATTGTCATTAGTTTTATAGCTATTATAAATATAGCCACATGCGACAAAGAGGCTGTGCTTAGAGCTTAAACTATATAACTCGTGAATTATTAGCATCATTAACTGGATCATGTTCTGTACAGTGAATGTGTTCCAGCTGATTTTCATTAGTTTTATAGCTATTATAAATATAGCCACATGCGACAAAGAGCCTGTGCTTAGCGCTTAAACTATATAACTCGTGAATTATTAGCATCGTTACTGGATCATGTTCTGTACAGTGAATGTGTTCCAGCTGATTGTCATTAGTTTTATAGCTATTATAAATATAGCCACATGCGACAAAGAGCCTGTGCTTAGCGCTTAAACTATATAACTCGTGAATTATTAGCATCGTTACTGGATCATGTTCTGTACAGTGAATGTGTTCCAGCTGATTGTCATTAGTTTTATAACTATTATAAATATAGCCACATGCGACAAAGAGCCTGTGCTTAGCGCTTAAACTATATAACTCGTGAATTATTAGCATCATTACTGGATCATGTTCTGTACAGTGAATGTGTTCCAGCTGATTGTCATTAGTTTTATAACTATTATAAATATAGCCACATGCGACAAAGAGCCTGTGCTTAGCGCTTAAACTATATAACTCGTGAATTATTAGCATCATTACTGGATCATGTTCTGTACAGTGAATGTGTTCCAGCTGATTGTCATTAGTTTTATAGCTATTATAAATATAGCCACATGCTACAAAGAGCCTGTGCTTAGCGCTTAAACTATATAACTCGTGAATTATTAGCATCGTTACTGGATCATGTTCTGTAAAGTGAATGTGTTCCAGCTGATTGTCATTAGTTTTATAACTATTATAAATATAGCCACATGCGACAAAGAGCCTGTGCTTAGCGCTTAAACTATAAAACTCGTGAATTATTAGCATCATTAACTGGATCATGTTCTGTACAGTGAATGTGTTCCAGCTGATTGCCACTAGATTTATAGCTATTATAAATATAGCCACATGCGACAAAGAGCATGTGCTTAGCGCTTAAACTATATAACTCGTGAATTATTAGCATCATTAACTGGATCATGTTCTGTACAGTGAATGTGTTCCACCTGATTGTCATTAGTTTTATAGCTATTATAAATATAGCCACATGCGACAAAGAGCCTGTGCTTAGCGCTTAAACTATATAACTCGTGAATTATTAGCATCATTACTGGATCATGTTCTGTACAGTGAATGTGTTCCAGCTGATTGTGAATAGTTTTATAGCTATTATAAATATAGCCACATGCGACAAAGAGCCTGTGCTTAGCGCTTAAACTATATAACTCGTGAATTATTAGCATCATTAACTGGATCATGTTCTGTACAGTGAATGTGTTCCACCTGATTGTCATTAGTTTTATAGCTATTATAAATATAGCCACATGCGACAAAGAGCCTGTGCTTAGCGCTTAAACTATATAACTCGTGAATTATTAGCATCATTACTGGATCATGTTCTGTACAGTGAATGTGTTCCAGCTGATTGCCACTAGATTTATAGCTATTATAAATATAGCCACATGCGACAAAGAGCATGTGCTTAGCGCTTAAACTATATAACTCGTGAATTATTAGCATCATTAACTGGATCATGTTCTGTACAGTGAATGTGTTCCACCTGATTGTCATTAGTTTTATAGCTATTATAAATATAGCCACATGCGACAAAGAGCCTGTGCTTAGCGCTTAAACTATATAACTCGTGAATTATTAGCATCATTACTGGATCATGTTCTGTACAGTGAATGTGTTCCAGCTGATTGTGAATAGTTTTATAACTATTATAAATACAGCCACATGCGACAAAGAGCCTGTGCTTAGCGCTTAAACTATATAACTCGTGAATTATTAGCATCATTACTGGATCATGTTCTGTACAGTGAATGTGTTCCAGCTGATTGCCACTAGTTTTATAACTATTATAAATATAGCCACATGCGACAAAGAGCCTGTGCTTAGCACTTAAACTATATAACTCGTGAATTATTAGCATCATTACTGGATCATGTTCTGTACAGTGAATGTGTTCCAGCTGATTGCCACTAGTTTTATAACTATTATAAATATAGCCACATGCGACAAAGAGCCTGTGCTTAGCGCTTAAACTATATAACTCGTGAATTATTAGCATCGTTACTGGATCATGTTCTGTACAGTGAATGTGTTCCAGCTGATTGCCACTAATATTATAGCTATTATAAATATAGCCACATGCGACAAAGAGCCTGTGCTTAGCGCTTAAACTATATAACTCGTGAATTATTAGCATCATTACTGGATCATGTTCTGTACAGTGAATGTGTTCCAGCTGATTGCCACTAGTTTTATAACTATTATAAATATAGCCACATGCGACAAAGAGCCTGTGCTTAGCGTTTAAACTATATAACTCGTGAATTATTAGCATCATTAACTGGATCATGTTCTGTACAGTGAATGTGTTCCAGCTGATTGTGAATAGTTTTATAACTATTATAAATATAGCCACATGCGACAAAGAGCCTGTGCTTAGCGCTTAAACTATATAACTCGTGAATTATTAGCATCGTTACTGGATCATGTTCTGTACAGTGAATGTGTTTCAGCTGATTGAAACTAGTTTTATAGCTATTATAAATATAGCCACATGCGACAAAGAGCCTGTGCTTAGCGCTTAAACTATATAACTCGTGAATTAATAGCATCATTAACTGGATCATGTTCTGTACAGTGAATGTGTTCCAGCTGATTGCCACTAGATTTATAACTATTATAAATATAGCCACATGCGACAAAGAGCCTGTGCTTAGCGCTTAAACTATATAACTCGTGAATTATTAGCATCATTACTGGATCATGTTCTGTACAGTGAATGTGTTCCAGCTGATTGCCACTAGTTTTATAACTATTATAAATATAGCCACATGCGACAAAGAGCCTGTGCTTAGCGCTTAAACTATATAACTCGTGAATTATTAGCATCATTACTGGATCATGTTCTGTACAGTGAATGTGTTCCAGCTGATTGCCACTTGTTTTATAACTATTATAAATATAGCCACATGCGACAAAGAGGCTGTGCTTAGCGCTTAAACTATATAACTCGTGAATTATTAGCATCATTAACTGGATCATGTTCTGTACAGTGAATGTGTTCCAGCTGATTGTCATTAGTTTTATAGCTATTATAAATATAGCCACATGCGACAAAGAGCCTGTGCTGAGCGCTTAAACTATATAACTCGTGAATTATTAGCATCATTACTAGATCATGTTCTTTACAGTGAATGTGTTCCAGCTGATTGCCACTAGTTTTATAGCTATTATAAATATAGCCACATGCGACAAAGAGCCTGTGCTTAGCGCTTAAACTATATAACTCGTGAATTATTAGCATCGTTACTGGATCATGTTCTGTACAGTGAATGTGTTCCAGCTGATTGCCACTAGTTTTATAGCTATTATAAATATAGCCACATGCGACAAAGAGCCTGTGCTTAGCGCTTAAACTATATAACTCGTGAATTATTAGCTTCGTTACTGGATCATGTTCTGTATAGTGAATGCGTTCCACCTGATTGTCATTAGTTTTATAGCTATTATAAATATAGCCACATGCGACAAAGAGCCTGTGCTTAGCGCTTAAACTATATAACTCGTGAATTATTAGCATCATTAACTGGATCATGTTCTGTACAGTGAATGTGTTCCACCTGATTGTCATTAGTTTTATAGCTATTATAAATATAGCCACATGCGACAAAGAGCCTGTGCTTAGCGCTTAAACTATATAACTCGTGAATTATTAGCATCGTTACTGGATCATGTTCTGTACAGTGAATGTGTTCCAGCTGATTGCCACTAGTTTTATAGCTATTATAAATATAGCCACATGCGACAAAGAGCCTGTGCTTAGCGCTTAAACTATATAACTCGTGAATTATTAGCATCATTACTGGATCATGTTCTGTACAGTGAATGTGTTCCAGCTGATTGCCACTAGTTTTATAACTATTATAAATATAGCCACATGCGACAAAGAGCCTGTGCTTAGCGCTTAAACTATATAACTCGTGAATTATTAGCATCATTAACTGGATCATGTTCTGTACAGTGAATGTGTTCCAGCTGATTGTCATTAGTTTTATAGCTATTATAAATATAGCCACATGCGACAAAGAGCCTGTGCTTAGCGCTTAAACTATATAACTCGTGAATTATTAGCATCGTTACTGGATCATGTTCTGTACAGTGAATGTGTTCCAGCTGATTGCCACTAGTTTTATAGCTATTATAAATATAGCCACATGCGACAAAGAGCCTGTGCATAGCGCTTAAACTATATAACTCGTGAATTATTAGCATCATTAACTGGATCATGTTCTGTACAGTGAATGTGTTCCAGCTGATTGCCACTAGTTTTATAACTATTATAAATATAGCCACATGCGACAAAGAGCCTGTGCTTAGCGCTTAAACTATATAACTCGTGAATTATTAGCATCATTACTGGATCATGTTCTGTACAGTGAATGTGTTCCAGCTGATTGCCACTAGTTTTATAACTATTATAAATATAGCCACATGCGACAAAGAGCCTGTGCTTAGCGCTTAAACTATATAACTCGTGCATTATTAGCATCATTACTGGATCATGTTCTGTACAGTGAATGTGTTCCAGCTGATTGCCACTAGTTTTATAACTATTATAAATATAGCCACATGCGACAAAGAGGCTGTGCTTAGCGCTTAAACTATATAACTCGTGAATTATTAGCATCATTAACTGGATCATGTTCTGTACAGTGAATGTGTTCCAGCTGATTGCCACTAGTTCTATAGCTATTATAAATATAGCCACATGCGACAAAGAGCCTGTGCTTAGCGCTTAAACTATATAACTCGTGAGTTATTAGCATCATTAACTGGATCATGTTCTGTACAGTGAATGTGTTCCAGCTGATTGTCATTAGTTTTATAGCTATTATAAATATAGCCACATGCGACAAAGAGCCTGTGCTTAGCGCTTAAACTATATAACTCGTGAATTATTAGCATCATTACTGGATCATGTTCTGTACAGTGAATGTGTTCCAGCTGATTGCCACTAGTTTTATAACTATTATAAATATAGCCACATGCGACAAAGAGCCTGTGCTTAGCGCTTAAACTATATAACTCGTGAATTATTAGCATCATTACTGGATCATGTTCTGTACAGTGAATGTGTTCCAGCTGATTGTCATTAGTTTTATAGCTATTATAAATATAGCCACATGCGACAAAGAGCCTGTGCTTAGCGCTTAAACTATATAACTCGTGAATTATTAGCATCATTACTGGATCATGTTCTGTACAGTGAATGTGTTCCAGCTGATTGCCACTAGTTTTATAACTATTATAAATATAGCCACATGCGACAAAGAGCCTGTGCTTAGCGCTTAAACTATATAACTCGTGAATTATTAGCATCATTAACTGGATCATGTTCTGTACAGTGAATGTGTTCCAGCTGATTGCCACTAGTTTTATAACTATTATAAATATAGCCACATGCGACAAAGAGCCTGTGCTTAGCGCTTAAACTATATAACTCGTGAATTATTAGCATCATTACTGGATCATGTTCTGTACAGTGAATGTGTTCCAGCTGATTGCCACTAGTTTTATAACTATTATAAATATAGCCACATGCGACAAAGATCCTGTGCTTAGCGCTTAAACTATATAACTCGTGAATTATTAGCATCATTACTGGATCATGTTCTGTACAGTGAATGTGTTCCAGCTGATTGCCACTAGTTTTATAACTATTATAAATATAGCCACATGTGACAAAGAGCCTGTGCTTAGCGCTTAAACTATATAACTCGTGAATTATTAGCATCGTTACTGGATCATGTTCTGTACAGTGAATGTGTTCCACCTGATTGTCATTAGTTTTATAGCTATTATAAATATAGCCACATGCGACGAAGAGCCTGTGCTTAGCGCTTAAACTATATAACTCGTGAATTATTAGCATCATTACTGGATCATGTTCTGTACAGTGAATGTGTTCCAGCTGATTGTCATTAGTTTTATAGCTATTATAAATATAGCCACATGCGACAAAGAGGCTGTGCTTAGAGCTTAAACTGTTTAACTCGTGTATTATTAGCATCATTACTGGATCATGTTCTGTACAGTGAATGTGTTCCAGCTGATTGTCATTAGTTTTATAGCTATTATAAATATAGCCACATGCGACAAAGAGCCTGTGCTTAGCGCTTAAACTATATAACTCGTGAATTATTAGCATCATTAACTGGATCATGTTCTGTACAGTGAATGTGTTCCAGCTGATTGCCACTAGTTTTATAACTATTATAAATATAGCCACATGCGACAAAGAGCCTGTGCTTAGCGCTTAAACTATATAACTCGTGAATTATTAGCATCATTACTGGATCATGTTCTGTACAGTGAATGTGTTCCAGCTGATTGCCACTAGTTTTATAACTATTATAAATATAGCCACATGCGACAAAGCGCCTGTGCTTAGCGCTTAAACTATATAACTCGTGAATTATTAGCATCGTTACTGGATCATGTTCTGTACAGTGAATGTGTTCCACCTGATTGTCATTAGTTTTATAGCTATTATAAATATAGCCACATGCGACGAATCGCCTGTGCTTAGCGCTTAAACTATATAACTCGTGAATTATTAGCATCGTTACTGGATCATGTTCTGTACAGTGAATGTGTTCCACCTGATTGTCATTAGTTTTATAGCTATTATAAATATAGCCACATGCGACAAAGAGGCTGTGCTTAGAGCTTAAACTATATAATTCGTGAATTATTAGCATCATTAACTGGATCATGTTCTGTACAGTGAATGTGTTCCAGCTGATTGTCACTAGTTTTATAACTATTATAAATATAGCCACTTGCGACGAAGAGCCTGTGCTTAGCGCCTGAAGACTCAATGAATAGTCACTAGTTAAAAAAACCGTGTTTACAAAAAAAACGTTTCTTGTATTTATGCTATTATAATTAATATATACAAAAAATTAATGTGAAAACAAACAAGACAGACCAGTTGGAAACTTTACAAGAACACAATTTTTACTCACTTGACAATATTCTCGGACCTTAAAAATTTACTGAGGCAAATCATACTCTTCCTACATGATCTACCCAAACAGCTTCATATAAATTATCAGTGTGGTTTTGGGCTTGGGGACGATCAAGTTAATGGTTGTTAATTAATCTGCGTTAGTTATTCGAACTTCAGGGCTTAACTACTCAGAAATTGTTGTATATTAATGGATGACAACAAACTTTTGGATGACATCCAAACTTGTGAATTTGTGTTTGCATAGAAGGTGTTTATTAAAATTATATTAAATGTAACTCTATATTAATCAGATTTAATAAACAATCGAGTTTTTTTTCGAATAGTGACCACGTTATGGACAGTTTATCGTTAATTTGTCTACTTTAAAACTTTGTGTCACATCGAGAGAAGATTTGCAGTAAAACCCATGGGATGTTTTGCGACACATTTATCATCTGATCTTGTTTAGTGACAGTTATTCAGTTCTTTATAAAACAAAACAAATTGTGTCCTCTACCTCTTGTTTACACCCTCCGGAGGTTTACGTAATAATTTATTTGAGAACATATGAAGGTAAGTAGATGTAGTCATGAAGTTAAACTGTTAATTAAAAATATAAACAAAATTAACTAGACATGAATACATTAACAAAATAGTATAAATTATGGTCAATCATAACCAATTACTTAAATAAATTGAGTGTCAAGAATCGAAAGTAAGAATACCACTCAAAGTCTATATTCGTTTCTGACCGTTACCATATCGGTTGTTATTGTTACAAAATTGATTGTTATTCTAACCATTTTGATTGTTATCGTTACAATACCGATTGTTGTCCTCCTAATATCGATTGTTGTCTTTACAATATCGATTTTTGTAGTTGTAATATCTATTGTCATTGTTACAATATCGATTTTTGTTGTTACAATGTCGATATTTATTGTATTACATTAGTTGCGATTGTTAAAATACCCATTTTAATTTTTACAATATCGATTGCTATAATTACAACATTAATTGTTATCGTTGCAATTAAGATTAGTAGATTACTGGTAGAAGCATCACTACTATTTCCTTATCCCAGAATAATAGTTGTATTGTAGATACGTCTTATTAAATCTTTGTAATGGAAATTATTATAGAGCCTTTAGACATTTATATAAATTTGCCTTACGAAAAATGTTTACTATAGATGTTTATGCTACTGTAGTTTTTCCATCAAATAACTTGACTAAGTTCTAAAACCTATTCATTTCTTTAGTAAATTAGTTAAAGTTCACAAATCAGTGGCCATTCTGCTGCAACATTAATAGAAATACGCAATAAATAGATAAATTAATTTAAGAAAAAACTTATTTCGGAATTGTTTGAAATAAAGAGTGCATTAATGTATTAATTGGTCAGTTAATGCCTTGAGTTGTGCAGTTAACGCTATTTTATCACTATAAATATATAATTATTATTATTTATGAATTTGTAGCTTTGTTTGTTAAGGATAATACACTTTATACAGTGTTCTAGCGAGATACATATCTATATACAAGTTTCAAATGAAATTACTCATATATTTTTACTTTCAACAATTTGTCACCGTTTATTTAGCGTAAAACGTTGAGCATATGTCTACAAATCTCTTGTAAATGTTTATACAATTGTAGTAGTTATTAGAGTAAGCCTCCAATAAGATAAATTTATAAAAAACACTGTTTCCTTACAAGATTTTAAGTTACATTTATAACAATTTTATTCATTTAAGAAAGATGACAGTTCCTACGCCTGCAACAAGACGCCGCTTCAGGGGCAACAATGAAATCTTCTTTCTTTTCGTTTGCTTATTTTACGACTGTTGAAACGAATTGTACAAAGAATGTTAGAAAGAATAACAACGTAAGCTAACAATAATGTATCTCTTCACTTAATTTGAATCCCAAAAATAAACAGTAACAGTATTGTTTTGAGGCGCAAATAATTTTCCTTGAAATCTTTAATTGAATTTTTTCTACACATTTTTATTACACTTCACATCTTTATTGTGAATGTCTGTGTAATATAAGGCGAGCTTTCTTGTATTCCCTCGAAGGACAGATACGGGTTTAAAGCATGTTATTATTTATAACGTTTTAAATTAAAAAATTATTCTTGCTTAATATACTCCCTTCTTAGACCAAATAAACAAAAAGCGCACGCCATTGGGACTCATTCCAATTGCCTTACGCGTTGGTAATGATATCAGATAGTTTCGCTGTTGCAATGTCAAATCTTCAATATACCGTGAACATAACTCCGTGTATTATAAACTATAACTATTCTTGCCGTCAAGTTTTAGCTTAACTCAATTTTAATGATTATTTTGTTATTCAAATGGGAATGGAATTATTGCTGTTACTATGCAATTATTGTTAGTTGGTATTATTTCATAGACATTAAAGTTAGATAATAAAACGTTATTATTAGCCAAGTTGTAACACCGTAAAAGATACTTTCTAGATACATTGGAATGATATTGAATTGGACCTATATACTTATGTAAAAACTCTAACTCACACACACATACAACACCACAATGACACACATACTGCAACGAACCTCCCCCCCCCCTTTACCTAACAGGGTGATCCAAGTTGGACCGCATAGGGAAGGTGGATTTCAAATATGGCGACCAAGTCATCTTGAATAGCAGTAAGCGTTGTTTCGAGCAAGGAGGAAGAAGGACCCCCCAACCCGATGTGTTGCCAGAACAGCGCAACCAACGAAGAGAGTGAAACCGGCCAAGCAATGGTCCTAGGGAAATTCCAAGGTTAGATCTTTCCAGATTTTCTCTTTGCAAATAAGACATTTTAATTTGACAAATTTTAAAATGGGAAATTGTAAAACAGATTAAATTAAATTTAAAAACGTAACTAACAAATTTTGAAATGGAGCCGTAACTACAGGTGGCTTTGTTTGTGGGTGGGGGAAAATTTTACAAAATGGCGTAAGCCTCATGGGTAGAGAATAAGTTGTATTTCATGGGGAATAAGGGAAACGAAAGTTTGAGGTTAGGAATTTATAAGGGGTTAAGAGTTTGTTATAAGCAACTCAAATAAATATGTTTAAATCATTTAAGGAGCCAAAATTCGTAGGATGGGGAGAAAATTAAGTAAAATATAAATTTTTAAAAATTAAATATGAGATGGCAAATGTAAACATACAAGATGGCTGACGCATAGATAGCTTGTTTACTACAGCTGATTTGAAGGTCAAGAATTACGTGTAAAAATCATAACAGTAGGATTGTAAATTAATAAAGATAAATTGTTCTTTTGATGAAAAAAGGGTTATATTGGTAATTCAAATTAATTAATATAAATTGTGGTTTTGAATAAAAAGGGTTATATTAGTAATTTAAGTAATTAAAATAAATGTGTTTATTAAAAAGAGTTATATAATTTATTCTAGTAAATTAAACTAAATTGTTGTTTTTTATAGGGTTACACACACACACACACACACACACACATATATATACATACATATATATATATATATATATATATATATATATATATATATATATATATATATGTATATATATATATATATATATATATATATATATATATATATGTATATATATATATATATATATATATATATATATATATATTCAAGAAAATTAATTAAGATAAAGCTTTGGAGTAAATGTAAAGGGGTACAAGTGATAAATATTAAATTAAAATATGGTAATTAAAAAAGAAAAGGGTTTACGGATAACAAGAGATGTTTTAATGACTTTTTATGTACGGAAAAATTTGTAAATTATGAAAATATGAATAAATAAACAAACATCAAAAAGAGGGATCTTGAAATGTTCAGTGGGTCTAGCTAATAACCTAAAATAATTGGTTTTCAGGGTAATTATAAGTTTCATTTAGATTTCTTCATAATTTATGTCTAGAATAAGATTTCATTTTGTTGTTAGTGATTAGGAAGATTAAATAAGAAAATTTTGCAAGTGTTTGTGATTCACGTTTTATGATTTTAGTAGATGTATAAATCTCCATTCAATAATTGTTTTGAGAATTTTTTAGTATATAAGACTTTCTTGCAGAAAAGGTTAAATATTTCTCAATAAGAGGGTTAAGTATTTTCATTTAAATGTGTTAAATAATTTTCAGAGGATGTTTAGAAAACATTCAGTAAATGCTTTGACATTTTTTATTTATTATGATTTTTTTATTCAGTAAATATTTTGAAATTATTAGTAGATGTATCTATATTATTATAAATAGAAATTCTTTTTCAGTATGTGTTATGATAAATATTTTTTATGGTATATAATGTAAATTTTGACAATGTTTTGAAAGTATTCATTAAAGTAAATTCACTTTTACATATAAATGGAAGATAAAAGAAATAGAATTTAAAAACGTTAAAGGTCAATTAAATTTGAAGGGATAAATAAAAAATTTTAATGCTAAATGGTTCTATACGATGTTATCAGAAATAAATGGCTTTGTCGTCATTACAACTAGTTGGTGGTAAAGTAAAAGTTAGGGACCTTTCGGAATGTACTAATGAGTAAAACTTTGCCAGAAGTAAAGGGGTTTAGATCGGAAACCTGTAGAAATTAGCAAATAAATTTTAAATAAAAATCGTAGAAAGTATAAAGGAATATTACAAACTAAATTTTTCAAGGTTACAAAACATAGGGATATTGAGATAAAAATTATATCAAGTAGCCTGATGTTTTGAATATTCCCTTTAAGAAAAAGATGTTTAAATTGAAGGTGACAACCAAATTTTTGACTGAAAAGGTTAAAGTTCAACAAACTGTGTTGATAAGATAATTGGGTAAAGTTTTACGCTTTTTTATATTCTGGTAGGAAGTAAACAAAAGTTGTAAAATTTTAGTTAAATGGTAAAATGGCAGATAAAATAAATAAATATTATGTTTTCTAAAAACAAACAAAATACCAAATAAATGTAATTCAAGGTTAAAGAAATGCATACTGTGCTACGCATTTTAAAATCAATAAATTTCAAAAAAATAAAAATAAAAGATTTTTCAACTAACTTGCAAACAAACAGAGTATTCATTTAAACAAGTTTCTTACACTCTCCTACAATCGATATGGTCATTTCGTCGCTTAGATGCCTTTCAAAAGAACTCCCTCCCCGGGATGACACACCCTAAAAGGGTAAATCCTCAGCAAGTTAGGTTTTTTGTTTTTTAAGTCCAGTGACTTGTTCTGTGGCCGATTTTGACAAGCACTGCACAGCGTTCATAGCTTCGGCTACGAGCAGCTCGTTCCAAAATTCTTGCTCTGCAGCGGATGTGAGTACTGGGTCTGCGCTGAAGAGTTGGTCAACGAAAGGGTTGACGGCTGGGTAAGTGAGCGTAAGATCAGCGAGATGCGGTGAGCGTGCCCGTCGCAACACACACACACAACTGAGACGGCCAAAACCGTGTCAAAATTTACAGATTTTACAAAATAAGGCAAACTCGGTAAAATTATTTACAATAGGGTTTTTAAAATCATATTAGAATAGGTAAATAAAGCCGGTTCAAGGGGCTGGTTTTGGCTATCGAAACGAAAGAGCGGGAGCCTGTTTGATGAGAAATTGAAACATTTCAAATCAAGTTAGAAGAAAGAATTTTAATAAATATTTATGCAAAACATTACATTCATTTATATCAATTTAATATTAATAAAATAATTTATAATGAGCTTAAAATCTATCTAAACGAGATAGAGCATTATGTTTGTTTTACAAAAGATGCCCAGGGATTTATCTAGTGGCAGATCACGCTCGACGCACCACAGGTAACAGGATTTGGATAATCGGGTTGGGTCATATATTGACCACGGTACAACGGACGCGTTTCGGCTCTACAGTACCCATGATTAGTAAGTCAATTTAGAATGTAAAATATACGTAACTGAGTCTGTTGTGTGAGGGGCTGGAAGCGAGATTAGGGCAATCAGTGTGATTTGGCCGCGGAAACACACGTACAATCCCACAAACACACACACACACGTAAAATCGCACAAACATAGACACACAAACGTACAATCCCACAAACACACATACACGTGCCACCCCACAAACACACACTCACACACACACACACACACACATACACACACACACACACACACACACACGTGCCACCCCAGAAACACACACACACACACACATAGAGCTCCACAAACACACACATTAACAACTCCACAAACACACACATACACGTAGAACTACACAAACACACACACACACACACACAATACACAAATACGTACAATCCCACAAACACACACACACACAAACACGTACAATCCCACAAACACATCAACACACATACGTGCAATCCCACAAACACACACACACACACACACACACAAACACATCAACACACATACGTGCAATCCCACAAACACACACACACACACACACACACACACAATACACACATACGTACAATCCCACAAACACACAGACACACGCACACACAATACACACATACGTACAATCCTACAAACACACAGACACACGCACGTACAATCAAATAATCATCCTATATATTATAACGAATATATTGTAGCTAGTAATATTTAATAAAAAGAATTGTTAGACATTTACAAGTCCATAGGCCGAGGTGTGCTGAGTTAAGCTATACCGGTAGGTGAAAAGACAAAACTGTTTTTCAAATCTATAGAAAGTTCTAAACCGATAGTGAGAACAATAGACTGGCGGCCCGGTAGTTTGCTGAGAATACACCTAGAGTTGGAAAGTAGCCTTTGTCAGCGGAGTTCCATAATACTTTCCAAATTGAACACGTTGGATTGGAGGCACGACCTATGAGTCGGACGGAGTGGAATTATGGAAGTCGCAGAGGACGGGAGTCGTGTTCAGGCTGTCTAAGAGACGGAGGGGGATTGCAGTTGTGGCCAGTCAATGAGGAGTCCAACCCTGGGAGCCAGAATCCCTGAAGAGGATCGCTAGGGCAACTCACGGATCACCCAAACTACTATAAGTACAAGTTTATTATAAATAATATTTGTTTAAGATTTCAACTTTTGACAAATTTAAATTAGGAAGCCAACAATCGAAATTTTGAAACGGGCATAATAAGTAGAGTTTTACATTACAAGTCGCAACACACAAGTAGTAACCTCACGCCTAGAATAACTACATTGAACATAGATTGTGTCTAGCAAGATTATATTTAAGACAATTGGTAAATTGTAAAGAGTTCTTGTTGTTCGTGTGTCAGTTCCTGGCAAATTTATAACATTATATAAATGTAAATTATTATTAAATTTTTAGTAAATTAAAGTCAATTTTAGAATCAATTCATTGTGTTTTTGTTGTTGTTCATTCCAGAAAACTTTATTTAATTGTAATCTGTTTAGAATAAAGATTTGGCGCCCCGCTTGATTTATTGGAAAGAAGTGTTTAATATTAATTAAACAAAAATTAATTATTATTTTAATAATTTTAATTCTTAACATAAATAATCGTAGTGAGAAGGCGTTTTATATTATAATATATATATATATATATATATATATATATATATATATATATATATATATATATGTTTGTATGTATGTATGTATTACTTCTTACTCCAGAGGAATTCACTGCTTCCTGGAATCTTATTGACATATACAAAATATTACCTTCCTACGACGATACCACAATATTTACCCTCTGTCTATAAATTAGGGTTTGCCCTAGAGAAAAATATAAACAAATAATGTCCCTCTACAGGCCTGAGAGTAAAGTGTTTTGCAGGATCTAGACCGTATATTTATAGGGTCTAGCCTTACTATGCGTTGTATATAGGGAAGGTTTTACAACACAGGTTAACAAATTACAGATATATTTGAAGACGTTTTTGTTATTTTGTTTTTACAAGTGTGGCTCTTTCAATAAAGGTGTACTACTTACAGATTCCATAAACAAACATACAAACACACAAACGCGAATTCCACCCTTTATAGCCCCATGTCCCACAAACTCGAATGCCACCCTTTAAAGCCCCATGTCACACAAACTCGAATGCCACCCTTTAAAGCCCCATAGTAGTTAATGGGGATACTTGAGCGCAAACTACCCTTAACTGGCCTGTACGTCACCGGTGAGTATAAGGGTAGTTTTGGATGATGGAGGAGGTTGGTGTGGCCTTGATCGTAGACTTTGGGGTGGGTTTGACTACGTTTAGAGGGGTAGGGGTAGTTTTTGGAAAAAAATATTTTCTAACCCACTAACCTAAGGCTGGTAAATTGCGTCTAACCTAACCTACCCCTAGGTGAAGGGATTTAATCAGCTACGTTCAGGACCTTCCCGGAGGTAGCTCCAGGGGTAGATATCAGGGTGGGGGGTAGTTTTTAAAAAAATTTTGGAAGAATTTGTCTTGACTGATAGGGTGAGTTTAGAGTGTATTATCGCTATGGTTGGGGGTGGGTTCACCAATGGGTAGTTTTTAAATAATATATGAAATTGCCAAAAATTGATCGCTTGGATCAAATGACCGTACGGGATATGTCTAGAGTCCAGTATGGACTGCTGCGGGGGCGGGTTCACCAGAGGGTTGTTTTCAAATTGCCAAAAATGATCGGGGTCCTAGGTAAAAGTTACCCTGGAGTCGTGCTCGAGGTAAAGTCACCTAGGAGCCAGGCCTTAGGTAAAGCTACCACTGAGGCAGACCTTAGGTAAATCCACCCAGGTGTCAGACCTTCGGTAAAGTCACCCTGGAGTCGTGCCCGAGGTAAAGCCACCCAGGACGTAGGTATAGTCTATACGGAGCATGACCTCAGGTAAAGCCTTCCCGAGGCCGGCCCTTGAGTAAAGCCGCCCTCGAGAAAGTCCTTAGGTAAATTCACACTAGAGTAAGGTGTTAGGTGGGGGTTGTCTTTAATAATATATGAAATTGCCAAAAATCGATCGGTTGGATCAAATGACCGTATGGGATATGTTTAGAGTTCAGTATGGACTGTTGTGGAAGTCGGTTCACCAGGGGGTTGTTTTCAGATTGCCAAAAATGATCCGGTCCTAGGTAAAAGTCACCTTGGAGTCGCGCTTGAGGTAAAGCCACCCTGGAGCCATGCCCTAGGTAAAGCCAACCCGAAGCCATGCCTTAGGTAATGTAACCCTGGAATCTGGCCTTAGGTAAAGCTACCATGGAGTCAGGCCTTAGGTAAAGCCTCTTTGGAGGAAGACTTTAGGTAAAGCTATCCAAGAGTCGGGGCAGGATGGTTGCTATATCTATTTCAGCCTCTCGACTAAGACAAATACCTCCACCAAGTCTAAGGTAAAGCTACCTTGGAGTCAGACCATAGGTAAAGTCACCCTAGAGTAGTGCTTGAGGTAAAGCCACCTAGGAGCCTGGCCCCTTAGGTAAAGCTATCTTGGAGCAAGGCCTCAGGTAAAGCCATCCCGAAGCCTGCCCCTAAGTAAAACCACCCTGGACAGAGGGCTTAGGTAAATTTACACTAGAGTCAGGCTTTAAGTGAGGTTGTTTTTAATAATATATCAGAAGGCCAAAAAAAATGATCGGTTAGATCAAATGACCAACGTTTCCACTAAACAACTGTCTTGCGCTAGGTTTAACCGACCAACATACACGAAGTTCAAACGAACAACATTTACACCAAGTTCAAATAGTCAACGTTCTGTGCGGGGAATCGACCTATCACATTGCAGGGCTCGGTAGGCCTACGTAACACAACGCATACGGTCGCTGTAAGACGTGCAGGCTTATATGCCATGTTAAACCAACATGCATGATAGCCCACATACTGTGTTAAACCAACATGCGTGTAAGCCTACATACATACTATGCTAAGCTGACACACATGAATAGCTACATGTGCCTGCTATGTCGGTAAATCACTGGCCAAAACCTTTATGATCTGAGCCTGACACACATTTACACCTCGTCTATCAGATAGAGCCTCAGGCAGGTAACCGTATAGTTCATATGGGAAGTACTATATGGTATAGCTAACAGTGCATACCACCATAGGTGTGTAAAGGCGGCTCTCAATGCATAACCTATCACGCCCACATAGATGACGGTCAACAAATATTACAATATAATTAAAAAAAAGTCAAGCAACCTATATACATACAGTGTTAAGCCAACATTCATGTTAACCCATATAGGCATATATACTATGTTAAGCCGGCATGCAATATACTCTAAATAGCCATATATACGCTGTTAAACAAATATGCGTGTAAACCTACATAAATACTATGCTAAGCCAACATGCATGCTATAATACATAGGCGTATATACCATGTTAAGCCAACACACATGATAGCTTACATACTCTGTTAAACAAATATGTGTTTAAGCCTGCATTGATATTATGCTAAGCCGACAAGGGCCTACAAATTATAAAATATTATATCCAATGCATAGTTTAGCTAATGGTTATCACACACTATCCTACGAGTAGCCTGACTACAAAATACCACATAATACCTGATACATAGCCTGGCTAATCATTAACACATAGTATCCGATGCATAGCCTGACGATGGGTTAACATAAAGTATCCTTTAAGTAGCTTGAGTATGCCCCAACACATAATATCCAGTGCATAGCCTCGCTAATGGTCAACACAACGTATCCGCTGAGACGTTTGAATACAAGTTAACACATAATATCCAGTGCATAGCCTGGATAATGATCAACATATAGTATCCGATGCATAGCTGGGCTAATGGTTAACTAATAGTTAGCTTGACTAAGGGTTAACATATAGTATCCGATAAGTAGCTTGACTATAGCCCAACACATACTCTCCAGTGCATAGCCAGGGTAATGTTCATCATGTAGTACCCAATGCATAGCCAGGCTAATGGTTAACTAATGGTTAGCCTGACTATGGTTAACACATAGTATCCGATGCAGAGCTTGACTAATGGTTAACACATAATATCCGATGTGTAGCTTGACTAGTGGTTAACACATAATATCCAATGCATAGCCTGAATAATGGTTAACACATAATATCCTATGCATAGCTTGACTATAGGTTAACACATCGTATCCGATGAGTAGGTTGCTTACAAACTAACACATAGTACCCAATGCATAGCCAGGCTAATGGTTAACTAATGGTTAGCCTGACTATGGGTAACACATAGCATCCGATGCAAGGCTTGACTATGGGTCATCACATATTATCTGATGTGTAGCTTGACTAGTGTTTAACACATCCATTGCATAGGCGGGCTAATGATCAACATATATTATCCGATGCATAACTAGGCTAGTGGTTAACTAATAGTTAGCTTGACTACGGGTTAACACATAATATCCGATGTGTAGCTTGACTACAAGTTAAGACAAAATATCCAATCCATAGCCTCGCTAATGGTTAACACATAGTATCCGATGCAGGGTTTGACTATGGGTTATAACATATTATCAGATGTGTAGCTTGACTAGTGTTTAACACATCCAGTGCATAGCCTTGCTAATGACCAACATATAGAATCCGATGCATAGCCGGACTAATGGTTAACTAATAGTTAGCGTGACTATGGGTTAACACATAATATCCGATGTGTAGCTTGACTACAAGTTAAGACAAAATATCCAATGCATAGCCTCGCTAATGGTTAACACATAGTATCCGATGCAGGGTTTGACTATGGGTTATAACATATTATCAGAAGTGTAGCTTGACTAGTGTTTAACACATCCAGTGCATAGCCTTGCTAATGACCAACATATAGAATCCGATGCATAGCCGGACTAATGGTTAACTAATAGTTAGCGTGACTATGGGTTAACACATAATATCCGATGTGTAGCTTGACTACAAGTTAAGACAAAATATCCAGTGCATAGCCTCGCTAATGGTTAACACATAGTATCCGATGCAGGGTTTGACTATGGGTTATAACATATTATCAGAAGTGTAGCTTGACTAGTGTTTAACACATCCAGTGCATAGCCTTGCTAATGACCAACATATAGAATCCGATGCATAGCCGGACTAATGGTTAACTAATTGTTAGCGTGACTATGGGTTAACACATAATATCCGATGTGTAGCTTGACTACAAGTTAAGACAAAATATCCAGTGCATAGCCTCGCTAATGGTTAACACATAGTATCCGATGCAGGGTTTGACTACGGGTTATAACATATTATCAGATGTGTAGCTTGACTAGTGTTTAACACATCCAGTGCATAGCCTTGCTAATGACCAACATATAGAATCCGATGCATAGCAGGGCTAATGGTTAACTAATAGTTAGCGTGACTATGGGTTAACACATAGTATCCGATGCAGGGTCTGACTATGGGTCATCACATATTATCCGATGTGTAGATTGACTAGTGGTTAACACATCCATTGCATAGGCGGGCTAATGATCAATATATATTATCCGATGCATAACTAGGCTAGTGGTTAACTAATAGTTAGCTTGACTACGGGTTAACACATAATATCCGATGTGTAGCTTGACTACAAGTTAAGACAAAATATCCAGTGCATAGCCTCGCTAATGGTTAACACATAGTATCCGATGCAGGGTCTGACTATGGGTTATCACATATTATCCGATGTGTAGCTTGACTAGTGTTTAACACATCCAGTGCATAGCCTTACTAATGACCAACATATAGAATCCGATGCATAGCAGGGCTAATGGTTAACTAATAGTTAGCGTGACTATGGGTTAACACATAGTATCCGATGCAGGGTCTGACTATGGGTCATCACATATTATCCGATGTGTAGATTGACTAGTGGTTAACACATCCATTGCATAGGCGGGCTAATGATCAATATATATTATCCGATGCATAACTAGGCTAGTGGTTAACTAATAGTTAGCTTGACTACGGGTTAACACATAATATCCGATGTGTAGCTTGACTACAAGTTAAGACAAAATATCCAGTGCATAGCCTCGCTAATGGTTAACACATAGTATCCGATGCAGGGTCTGACTATGGGTTATCACATATTATCCGATGTGTAGCTTGACTAGTGTTTAACACATCCAATGCATAGCCCTGCTATTGACCAACATATAGAATCCTATGCATAGCCGGACTAATGGTTAACTAATAGTTAGCGTGACTATGGGTTAACACATAATATCTGATGCATAGCCTAACTAGGGCTATTACACAGTACCCGATGCATGGCCTGACTATGGTTCAACACATCGTATCCGATGAGAAGTTTGAATACAAGTTAACACATAATATCCAGTGCATAGCTAGGCTAATGGTTAACGCATGGTGGCCGTTGTGTAGCCCGACTAATCGTTAACACATAATATCCAATGCATAGCTTGAGTATGGTTTAACAAACAGTATCCAAAGCATAGCTTGACTATGATTATCACATAGTATCCAATGAGTAGGTTGATTACAAACTAACACATAATATCCGATGCATAGATTGACTAGGGTTATCACAGAGTATCCGATGAGTAGATTGACTACAAGTTAACACAAAATATCCAATGCATGGTCTGACTAGGGTTTAACAAACAGTATCCGATGAGTAGATTGACTAAGGTTTATCTCATAGTATCCGTAGAGTAGGTTGATTACAAACTAACACATAATATTCATTTCATAGTTTGGCTAATGGTTATTAAATAGTACCTGTCGCATAGCTAGGCTAATAATTAACACATAGTACCCGATGCATAGCCTGACTAGGGCTAACACATAGTATCCGAAGCATAGATTGACTAATGGTTAACACATGGTGTCCAAAGCATAGCTTGACTGTGGTGTAACACTTAATATCCGATGCATAGATTGACTACAAGGTAACACATAATATCCGATGCGTAGCTTAGCTAATGGATAACACATAGTACCTGTTGCTAATGCGTAACACATAGTATCCGATGAATAGCCTAACTAAGGGTAACACACAGTATCCAATGCATAGCTTGACTATAGGTTAACAAATAGTATCCGATGAGAAGCTTGAATACAAAGTAACACATAATATCCATTGCATAGCTTGGCTAATGTTCATCATATAGCACTCGATGTATAGCTTGACTATGGGCTAACACATAGCATCTGATGAGTGGCGTGATATACGGTAACACATAATATCCGATGCACAACTTAGGACCGAATATGACGTCATCCAGGGCAGAGAACAAGATGGCGGCTATGCTGATACCGAGTTCAAATGGGCTATGACCAGTGCAGGCTAGATCAAATACCCAACGTTTCAACTAAACAACTGTCTTAAGCGTCGTTTAACCGATTAACATACACGAAGTTCAAACGAACAACTTTTACACCAAGTTCTAGGAGGCTATGCCTGGTGAAGGTTATATCAACGATTCAACTAGTGGAAACGTTGGTCATTTGATCTAACCGATCATTTTTTTTTGGCCTTCTGATAAATTATTAAAAACAACTTCACAGAGCCTGACTCTAGTGTAAATTTACCTGAGGCCTTGCTCCAAGATAGCTTTACCTAAGGGGCCAGGCTCCTAGGTGGCTTTACCTGAGGCCTTGCTCCAAGATAGCTTTACCTAAGGGGCCAGGCTCCTAGGTGGCTTTACCTCAAGCACTACTCTAGGGTGACTTTACCTATGGTCTGACTCCAAGGTAGCTTTACCTTAGACTTGGTGGAGGTATTTGTCTTAGTCGAGAGGCTGAAATAGATATAGCAACCATCCTGCCCCGACTCTTGGATAGCTTTACCTAAAGTCTTCCTCCAAAGAGGCTTTACCTAAGGCCTGACTCCATGGTAGCTTTACCTAAGGCCAGATTCCAGGGTTACAATACCTAAGGCATGGCTTCGGGTTGGCTTTACCTAAGGCATGGCTCCAGGGTGGCTTTACCTCAAGCGCGACTCCAAGGTGACTTTTACCTAGGACCGGATCATTTTTGGCAATCTGAAAACAACCCCCTGGTGAACCGACTTCCACAACAGTCCATACTGAACTCTAAACATATCCCATACGGTCATTTGATCCAACCGATCGATTTTTGGCAATTTCATATATTATTAAAGACAACCCCCACCTAACACCTTACTCTAGTGTGAATTTACCTAAGGCCTTTCTCGAGGGCGGCTTTACTTAAGGGCCGGCCTCGGGAAGGCTTTACCTGAGGTCATGCTCCGTATAGACTATACCTACGTCCTGGGTGGCTTTACCTCGAGCACGACTCCAGGGTGACTTTACCGAAGGTCTGACACCTGGGTGGATTTACCTAAGGTCTGCCTCAGTGGTAGCTTTACCTAAGGCCTGGCTCCTAGGTGACTTTACCTCGAGCACGACTCCAGGGTAACTTTTACCTAGGACCCCGATCATTTTTGGCAATTTGAAAACAACCCCCTGGTGAACCCGCCCCCGCAGCAGTCCATACTGGACTCTAGACATATCCCGTACGGTCATTTGATCCAAGCGATCAATTTTTGGCAATTTCATATATTATTTAAAAACTACCCTTTGCTGAACCCACCCCCAACCATAGCGATAATACACTCTAAACTCACCCCCACTCCAAATCCACCCCCGGAGCTACCCCCGGGGAAGGTCCTGAACGTAGCTGAGGAAACTCCTTCACCTAGGGGTAGGTTAGGTTAGACGCAATTTACCAGCCTTAGGTTAGTGGGTTAGAATATATATTTTTTCCCAAAAACTACCCCCTACCCCTCTAAACGTAGTCAAACCCACCCCAAAGTCTACGATCAAGGCCACACCAACCTCCTCCATCATCCAAAACTACCCTTATACTCACCGGTGACGTACAGGCCAGTTAGGGGTAGTTTTTGCCCAAGTGCCGCAGTTAACTACTCCCCATGTCACACAAACTCGAATGCCACCCTTTAAAGCCCCATGTCACACAAACTCGAATGCCACCCTTTATAGCACCATGTCACACAAACGCGAATGCCACCCTTTAAAGCCCCATGTCACATAAACTCGAATGCCGCCCTTTATAGCCCCATGTCACACAAACTCGAATCCCCCCATTATAGACCCATGTCACACAAACTCGAATGCCACCCTTTATAGCCCCATGTCACACAAACTCGAATGCTACCCTTTAAAACACCATGTCACATAAACTCGAATGCCGCCCTTTAAAGCCCCATGTCACACAAACTCGAATGCCACCCTTTAAAGCCCCATGTCACACAAACTCGAATGCCACCCTTTATAGCCCCATGTCACACAAACTCGAATGCCACCCTTTAAAGCCCCATGTCACACAAAATCGAATGCCACCCTTTATAGCCCCATGTCACACAAATTCGAATGGCCGTCCAAACTGTTCTATCTAAGCGTCCCTCCAAGCCGTTTCCTCCAACTTAAAACTTCCTACGTCACAATGTCCATCTTACATTTTTAACCAATGTGAAAGCCGTTGCTATGGTAATTGACTTTGTTTATTTCGTAATTTTGAACTGTAATTAGTTTCAACTTTTGTGAAAGGCTTTTCTTTACTCCAATGTGTTATTTCCATTTTTAACTTTCATTTAATAATTTGTTTGTCTTTATTTCTTCCAATTTAATTAATTTGCTGTTTCTTTTTCATAACTTCGACTGTAGCGCTGTTGTTACATTGTGGCAAGATCCTATAAACAAGCTCCTTAAAAGGTTTTTACTAGAACCAAACAGAGCTCCATACTTGCATAACCTAATTTCTAGGCTATTATGTTTTAAATTACAATTTTCACCTTTACAGAAATACAACTCTCCCTAGCTAGGCCTAATTTACTTTCCTTACATATTTTATACTTATATTCACTATTCCTGATTATCTGTAGTTAAAATTAATTTAATATTATGCCTTTTGGTCTGGTCCGATAGGCTTCACTTTTACTAATCCATTTAAATCGGTCGGTTAGCCTAATTAACGTTATGTTGGTTTATAATCTATTCTAACATTCCCGGTTTGTCTATTTAGTTCTAATTACTTCAGTTTACATTTATTTTCCCTATATTTAACCTTTTTATTATACTACTTTGAAATAATTTGAATATTAGTTGAATTATATATTTAACTATTCTAGGCGTAATTACATTATTCTGTACTAATACCACATTTATTGCATCGGTCATTCCGGAAGGAATACGGAATACCCATCCTAGCAGAAGGACAAGAAAAATCTCCATCTATACACACTTTGGTGGACAAACTAAAGAAATAGACTGACATAAGCCCTAACACAACATTCAATCAATAAATACAGTTTTTTACGATAAATGATCCTTCATTTTAAAATAGGTAATTTCTTGTTTCTAGTATAAACTTATAGTTTGCTATAAAGAGCGTCAATATAAAAACTTAGAACAACAATAAAATACCACGAGTTTATGAATTATTAATGAACAAAAAATGTATGAATTTGTAATAATAAATTTGTTTTTATATTTATTATATATCATATGTCGCCTGTAATTCTCCATAAGGAAAAACCAACATTGATCCGAAAACAACTAAGAAATATTAGAAAATTTTATTCCTTAAAAAAGTTTCGGGAATCAAGAGTTTGTACCACATTAAAGCTAAGAGAAATGTAAAGGTGCGAGTGTGCGCTAGCTAACGTTTTCGATACCCCATATGAGATCGACCAATTGTACGTACGCACGCACGCGCGCGCACACACACACACACACACACACACACACTCACAGACACACACACACACACACACACACACACACACTCACAGACACACGTACACACACACATACACACACACACACACACATATATATATATATATATATATATATATATATATATATATATATATATATATAGACTATATATATATATATACACGCACACTCGAACAAACATATAGTCTAAAACACACACAAACGTGTGTGTTGTGAGTGTGTGTGTGTTTGTGTCTGGGTATTAATATAATAGTCTTAAATTATCATTAGATATTTGGAAGCATATAATTTATAATTATGTTACTAAAATGAAGCAGACCTACGCATATAAAGCGTAAACACTCATACCCAGCATACTATAAATTAGGCCGAAGAAAACGTTCCCTTTGCTACCACACCTGTTCTATAAATCACCTGTTGTAAGAGAAAACCAAAGCCAAGCTCAGCTAATAATAAATTTGCAAGAACAAAGCCCCATAAATAGGAGCAAAGAGAAGTTACTTTTTGTTATCCTCAAGGGGGAACGCGGCTACAATGGACTACAAGATATAGGCCGACACTACTACTACTAATACTGTGTATTGGAGATTAAATAAACATTTTAAACCTTATCATATTTTAACAGTGATAGATACCCATCAATCTTTTCTTTCCTTTTCCATTAAATTCCTATTTTCATGCTTCCCTATCAGCTTCATACGAGGGAGGTTAGACATTTTATTATGTATTTCTTTTCTCGGCAAAAACACTTTCTTATAAAAATCGAAAATAATTTTTAAATTAGAAATCGCTGTTAGGTAAAGTTGTTTTATAGGTAAGTGCTGTTGCTTATAAATATAATAAACATCTGTGCCCGAAACCCCGTGGTGGGGCTTAGTGACGTCATAAATAATATTTAATTTATTGGCGTTTTGTTTTTTCATAAATGAATACTATTGGCACAATTTAAAGTTTAGTAAATACAGTATTAATTGAAAATATGACATTAATATTTATATGATGATACTTTTAAATAATTAGTTTTAAATCGTTTAGATTATTAGATGGATATTATTAATTAATTTTAATAATATTGGGATAAACAAGAAATATATATTAAAAAAATTATAGTCAATTTCTACTTAGGTCAAAAAAACTAATTTTTGTTGATGTTTTATGAAATAGTTGCAATCAATATAAATTAATGTATGCGTTAAAGCAGGTGTTCTACCACATAGCCTATAACACAATATCTGATGTTTTATGAAATAGTTGCAATCAATATAAATTAATGTATGCGTTAAAGCAGGTGTTCTACCACATAGCCTATAACACAATATCTGATGTTTTATGAAATAATTGCAATCAATATAAATTAATGTATGCGTTAAAGCAGGTGTTCTACCACATAGCCTATAACACAATATCTGATGTTTTATGAAATAGTTGCAATCAATATAAATTAATGTATGCGTTAAAGCAGGTGTTCTACCACATAGCCTATAACACAATATCTGATGTTTTATGAAATAGTTGCAATCAATATAAATTAATGTATGCGTTAAAGCAGGTGTTCTACCACATAGCCTATAACACAATATCTGATGTTTTATGAAATAGTTGCAATCAATATAAATTAATGTATGCGTTAAAGCAGGTGTTCTACCACATAGCCTATAACACAATATCTGATGTTTTATGAAATAGTTGCAATCAATATAAATTAATGTATGCGTTAAAGCAGGTGTTCTACCACATAGCCTATAACACAATATCTGATGTTTTATGAAATATTTGCAATCAATATAAATTAATGTATGCGTTAAAGCAGGTGTTCTACCACATAGCCTATAACACAATATCTGATGTTTTATGAAATAGTTGCAATCAATATAAATTAATGTATGCGTTAAAGCAGGTGTTCTACCACATAGCCTATAACACAATATCTGATGTTTTATGAAATAGTTGCAATCAATATAAATTAATGTATGCGTTAAAGCAGGTGTTCTACCACATAGCCTATAACACAATATCTGATGTTTTATGAAATAGTTGCAATCAATTAAATAAATCTATGCGTTAAAGCAGGTGTTCTACCACATAGCCTATAACACAATATTTTTCGTTTTACAAAGCATTTAAACAGGTTATTATTTATTGAAATTCTAAAATTAGTTTAACACATTTTAATAAAAACATGTACATTATAATACAAAATAGAAATAAATACTAAATAAGTATGTACAAAGTATTCTAGTACATTTTCTCCTTATCCTAACATTACAATATTTTCCTTTGTTGACGCGTTTCGGAATGAATTTATTTTCAAAAGGTAAAAACTATTTCTATGGTTTGAGAGAACTATTTAATTTTTGAAAATGGAGTCATTCCAAAACACTTCAAAAATAAAAAAGATTATAATGTTGGGAAAGGGAGAGCAATCTACTCAAATATATACAAATATTCCTAATGAAGTAAATATTCCATTTTAAATTAAATTCGTTAAAAAATCTGAACTCAGTATAATTTCCAAAATGTAATATTAGTTTTCTATGAAATACATTTTTCATCTGATAGCCGCATCACTAAATTGTATTATTATACATATTTACAGTAGAGCGTCAGTAATCCGGACGTAAAAAATCCGGACCGTGGTTTCAGCGTGGTTTCAACACAATACTTATCTAATGTAAGCGTTATCCTCAGTTATAAATCCCAACAACATAAATCAATTCCGAATTATTCATCCTAACGCAACATAATGCATTGACCATGTATTAGACTTCTATGTTCTACACAATCACCAATAACGCGTATTGTAACCTATCAGCAAAATAATTAAATGTATTAAAAAACTTAATCTTTAGCAAATTTGTCAAATAATATGTTTTTATCATTAATATTCAATTGTAATAACAATTTTCGCAGCTCGGCTGTTCCCCATACATATCAGTAGGTCTGGCCCCATGACACACGCGATCTTCCATTTCCCTAGCCTCTATCACCTGCTTTATCGCCGTTGTTGTCGAATGACCCTCCCGAAACCCATGTTGAATCATGGTAAGGCCTCCTGCTGCTTGTATTGCGTTTCTCAGCCTCGGTTTTATCAGCTTTTCCATTACCTTCCCTGTCGTGTCCAGCATGCACAACGGTCTGTATGATGACGGAGTTAAGTTGTAGTAAGACACGGAAATGCCACAAGAAGCAATACTGCCATAAATGTCCATTTATAAATAATATTAATAGAACGTTATAAACAGAATAGACCTATTTAAAATAACAGATAAATAGGCAAGATTGTTAGACTTAAGTTGTAGTAAGACACGGAAATGCCACAAGAAGCAAGACTGCCATAAAACTCCATTTAAAAATAATATTAATAGAACGTTATAAATAGAATAGACCTATTTAAAATAACAGATAAATAGGCAAGATTGTTAGACTTAAGTTGTAGTAAGACACGGAAATGCCACAAGAAGCAAGACGGCCATAAATGTCCATGTATAAATAATATTAATAGATCGTTATAAATAGAATAGAAATATTTAAAATAACAGATAAATAGGTAAGATTGTTAGACTTAAGTTGTAGTAAGACACGGAAATGCCACAAGAAGCAAGACTCCCATAAATGTCCATTTATAAATAATATTAATAGAACGTTATAAATAGAATAGACCTATTTAAAATAACAGATAAATAGGCAAGATTGTTAGACTTAAGTTGTAGTAAGACACGGAAATGCCACAAGAAGCCAGACTGCCATAAATGTCCATGTATAAATAATATTAATAGAACGTTATAAATAGAATAGAAATATTTAAAATAACAGATAAATAGGCAAGATTGTTAGCCTTAAGTTGTAGTAAGACACGGAAATGCCACAAGAAGCAAGACTGCCATAAATGTCCATTTATAAATAATATTAATAGAACGTTATAAATAGAATAGACCTATTTAAAATAACAGATAAATAGGCAAGATTGTTAGACTTAAGTTGTAGTAAGACACAGAAATGCCACAAGAAGCAAGACTGCCATAAATGTCCATTTATAAATAATATTAATAGAACGTTATAAATAGAATAGACCTATTTAAAATAACAGATAAATAGGCAAGATTGTTAGACTTAAGTTGTAGTAAGACACAGAAATGCCACAAGAAGCAAGACTGCCATAAATGTCCATTTATAAATAATATTAATAGAACGTTATAAATAGAATAGACCTATTTAAAATAACAGATAAATAGGCAAGATTGTTAGACTTAAGTTGTAGTAAGACACAGAAATGCCACAAGAAGCAAGACTGCCATAAATGTCCATTTATAAATAATATTAATAGAACGTTATAAATAGAATAGACCTATTTAAAATAACAGATAATTAGGCAAGATTGTTAGACTTAAGTTGTAGTAAGACACGGAAATGCCACAAGAAGCAAGACTGCCATAAATGTCCATTTATAAATAATATTAATAGATCGTTATAAATAGAATAGAAATATTTAATATAACAGGTAAATAGGCAAGATTGTTAGACTTAAGTTGTAGTAAGACACGGAAATGCCACAAGAAGCAAGACTCCCATAATTGTCCATTTATAAATAATATTAATAGAACGTTATAAATAGACTAGACCTATTTAAAATAACAGATAATTAGGCAAGATTGTTAGACTTAAGTTGTAGTAAGACACGGAAATGCCACAAGAAGCAAGACTGCCATTATTGTCCATTTATAAATAATATTAATAGAACGTTATAAATAGAATAGACCTATTTAAAATAACAGATAATTAGGCAAGATTGTTAGACTTAAGTTGTAGTAAGACACGGAAATGCCACAAGAAGCAAGACTGCCATAAATGTCCATTTATAAATATTATTAATAGAACGTTATAAATAGAATAGAAATATTTAAAATAACAGATAAATAGGCAAGATTGTTAGCCTTAAGTTGTAGTAAGACACGGAAATGCCACAAGAAGCAAGACTGCCATTAATGTCCATTTATAAATAATATTAATAGAACGTTATAAATAGAATAGACCTATTTAAAATAGAAGATAAATAGGCAAGATTGTTAGACTTAAGTTGTAGTAAGACACGGAAATGCCACAAGAAGCAAGACTGCCATAAATGTCCATTTATAAATATTATTAATATAACGTTATAAATAGAATAGACCTATTTAAAATAAAAGATAAATAGGCAAGATTGTTAGACTTAAGTTGTAGTAAGACACGGAAATGCCACAAGAAGCAAGACTGCCATTAATGTCCATTTATAAATATTATTAATATAACGTTATAAATAGAATAGACCTATTTAAAATAAAAGATAAATAGGCAAGATTGTTAGACTTAAGTTGTAGTAAGACACGGAAATGCCACAAGAAGCAAGACTGCCATTAATGTCCATTTATAAATAATATTAATAGAACGTTATAAATAGAATAGACCTATTTAAAATAAAAGATAAATAGGCAAGATTGTTAGACTTAAGTTGTAGTAAGACACGGAAATGCCACAAGAAGCAAGACTGCCATAAATGTCCATTTATAAATATTATTAATATAACGTTATAAATAGAATAGAAATATTTAATATAACAGGTAAATCACAAACAGTAACACTTGACGATTTTTAAGAAGCAGCGAATGAACAAAAAGTGTGATTACAGCGTAAAGGGGATAAAAAACACACCAACAGTAATATCAACACTTTGTAATTTACAATTTCGCAGTCTTTTGTAACAGTAAGCTTACCTTAGAAGTATACATCTAGTAAGAATTACACAAATTAATTGTATTAATACCCACTTAGAAATATTGAAAACACATATACACATTCACTAGTGAATAGACTATGAAAAACTGGTGAATTTATTATAAAAAATAAATATATTTATAATAAAATTTAATTATTATTCCTAATATTAGAGTGTTTGTCTTTATCGATACTTGTAGCTTTTTTTACTGTTTTTTATTAAATCTCACCATGAGAGTTATCTCTTGGTAAAGAATTTGTGGAAGATTGATCAATTTTTAATGTAATCGATTTGTTTTGAACAAATTCTTTGTATGATGCAATTACTCTATTTGGCGTTATGTAGTATACCGTAACATTGTTTTAATAATTTACTTTCTATACATTTATTTTTTATTTATAACTTTGTAGGCCTACTTATTCAGATTTTTAAACCCAATCAAATGCATTTTATAAAGAGCATGTAACTAACCTAACTCTGATTTATACAGTATTTACATACCCTATCCGCCAAAACAAACAGCCCTCGAAGAGAATCAGCTGTAGTTCAATAACAAGGATTAAAAAAAATAAAATTTTCCTTTATTCATATTAATAGTTGTGTTCGAAAAGTATTAGCAAGGAATAAGCACAACAGCGTTAAAACCTTCATCCTAAACGTTACAGCTGTGAGCTAGGATTCTTAAAAATAGTGAATTTATACACTTTGATTCTACATCTTATAGCTGTAAACTGAAATTCCTCCAAGTGGTAGATTTGTAAACATTGATCCTACATCATATAGCTGTGACCTAGAATTCCTGCAAGTAGTGAATTTTAAAACTTGTTCCTACATATTCCTCCTAGTTGTAAATTTGTAAACCTTGATCCTACATCTTACAGCTGTCAACTAGGATTCTTCCAAATGGTAAATTTGTAAACCTTGATCCTACATCATACAGCTGTGATGAGGGATTCCTAAAAGTGGTAGATCTGTAAACCTTGATCATACATCTTACTGCTGTGAACTAGGATTCCTACCAGTGGTGAAATAATAAACGTTCATTCTACAATGGTAAATTTGTAAACCTTGATACTATATCTTACAATTGTGAACTGGGATTCCTCCAAGTGGGGAATTTATAAACCTTGATCCTATATCTTATAGCTGTGAACTTGGATTAATTCGAGTGGTGAACTTTTAAACCTTGATTCTACATCTTACAGCTGTCAAATAGGATTCTTCCAAATGGTAAATTTGTAAACCTTGATCCTGCATCATACAGCAGTGATCTGGGATTCCTCCAAGTGGTAGATCTAAAAACCTTGATCGTACATCTTACAGTTGTGTATTAGGAATCCTACAAGTGGTGAAATACCAAACCTTCATTCTACATCTTACAGGTGTGAACTAGGATTCCTCCAAGTGGTGAATTTATAAACCTTGAGTCTACTTTTTCCAGCTTTGAACTGAGGTTCCTCCAAGTGGGGAATTTATAAACCTTGATCCTACAGCTTATAGCTGTGAACTGGGATTCCTCCAATTGATAAATTTGTAAACATTGAATCTATTTCTTACAACTGTAAACTGGGATTCATATAAGTGTTGAGCATTTAAAATCCTTGATTCTATATCATACTGCTGTGAACAGGGTCTCCTCCAAGTGGTGACATTGTAAACCTTGATTCTATTTCTTACAACTGTGACCTGGGATTCCTCCAAGAGGTGAATTGATAAACCTTGTTCCTACATCTTAAAGCTGTGAACATGGATTCCTCTTAGTAGTGATTTTATAAACCTTGATTCTACATCTTGCAGCTGTGAACTGGGAATCCTCCAAGTGGGGAATTTATAAACCCTGACCCTACATCTTATAGCTGTGAACTAGGATTCCTCCAAGTGCTGAACTTATAAACCTTGATTCTACACCTTACAGCTGTGATCTGGGATTCCACTAAGTGGGGAATTTATAAACCGTGATTCTACATCTTACAACTGTGAACTGGGTTTCCTTCAAGTCGGGAGTTTGTAAACCTTGACCCTACCCCTTTTAGCTGTGAACTAGGATTCCTCCAATTGGTAAATTTGTAATTCTTGATCCTACATCATACAGCTGTGAACTAGGATTCCTCCAAGTGGTAGATCTGTAAACCTCGATTCTACATCGTACAGCTGTGAACTAGTATTCCTCCAAGTGGTGAAATTACAAACCTTCATTCTACATCTCACAGCTGCCATCTGTGATTCCTCCAAGTGGTGAACTTAAAAACCTTGATTCTACATCTTACTGCTTTGAACTGGGATTCCTCCAAGTGGGGAATTCATAAGCCTTGTTCCTACATCTTTCTGCTGTAAACTGGGATTCCTTAAAGTGGGGAGTTTGTAAAACGTGACCCCACATCTTTTAGCTGTGAACTAGGATTCCTCCAAGTGCTACATCTGTAAACCTTGATCTTACATCGTACAGCTGTGAACTGGGATTCTCCAAGTGGGGAATTCATGTACTTTGATCCTACATCTTATAGCTGTGAACTGGGATTCTTCTAAGTGGTAAACAAATAAACCTTGATTTTACATCTTACATCTTAGAACTGGGATTCTCCAAAGTGGGGAATTTATAAACTTTGAACCTACATCTTACAGCTGTGAACTAAGACTCTTTCAAGTGGTGAATGTATAAACCTTGATTCTATATCTTACAGCTGTGAACTGGGATTCCTCCAAGTTGTGAATTTATAAAACTTGATCCTACATCTTATAGCTCTGAACTAGGATTCCTCCAAGTGGTGAATTAGAAAAAACTTGAGCCTACATCTTACTGCTACGAACTGGGATTCCTCCAAGTGGTGAATTAGTAAAACTTGATCCTACATCTTACAGCTGTGAACTGGGATTCCTCCAAACTGTGAATTTTTTAAATATGATCCTATATCTCACTGCTGTGAACTAGGATTACTCCAAGTGGTGAGTTTGTAAATCGTGATCCTATATCTTCCAGCTGTGAACTAGGATTCTTCCAAGTGGTGAATTTGTAGAACGGGATCCTACATCTTACAGTTCTGAACTATTATTCCCCCAAGTGGTGAATTTATAAAACTTGATCCCACATCTTATAGCTGTGAACTAGGATTCCTCCAAGTGGTGAATTAGTAAAACTAAATCCTACATTTTACTGCTACGACCTGGGATTTCTCCAAGTGATGAATTTTTAAAACTTGATTCTAAGTTTTACAGCAGTGAACTGGGATTCCTCCAAGTGTTGAATTTGGTAATCTTCATCCTACATCTTACAGCTGTGAACTGGGATTCCTCAAAGTGGTGAATTTGTAAAACGTGTTCCTACATCTTACAGCTGTGAACTTGGATTCCTCCAAGTGGTGAATTTGTAAACCTTGATCCTACATCTTACAGCTGTGAACTAGGATTCCTCCAAGTGGTAGATCTGTAAACCGTGATTCTACATCGTTTCGCTGGGAATTAGGATTCCTCCAAGTGGTGAAATTATAAAAATTCATTCTACATCTGAAAAAGGCTGTGATCTGGGATTCCTCCAAATGGGGAATTTATACACCTTGATCCTACATCTTATAGCTGTGGACTAAGATTCCTCCAAGTGGTGAACTTATAAACCTTGATTCTACATCTTACAGCTGTGAACTGAGATTCTCCAAGTGGGGAATATATAAACTTTGATCCTACATTTTACTGCTGTGAACTGAGACTCTTTCAAGTAGTGAATTTATAAGCCTTGAATCTACATCCTACAGCTGTGAACTGAGATTCCTCTAAGTTGTGAATTTATAAAACTTGATCCTACATCTTATAGCTGTGAACTAGGATTCCTCCAAGTGCGGAATTTATAAACCTTGATTCTAGATCTTAAGGCTGTGAACTGGGATTCCTCCAAGTGGTGAATTTGTAAACCTTGATTCTATTTCTTACAACTGTGAACTGGGATTCCGCCAAGTGGGGAATTTATAAACTTTGATCCTACTTCTTACAGCTGTGAACTGAGACTCTTTCCAGTGGTGAATTTATAAACCTTGATTCTACATCTTACAGCTGTGAACTGAGATTCCTCCAAGTTGTGAATTTATAAACCTTGATTCTATTTCTTACAACTCTGAACTGGGATTCCGCCAAGTGAGCAATTTATAAACCTTGATCCTACATCTTATAGCTGTGAACTTGGATTCCTCCAAGTGGTGAACATTTAAACTTTGATTCTACATCATACTGCTGTGAACTGGGATTCCTGCAAGTGGTGAATTTGTAAACCTTGATTCTTTTTCTTACAACTGTGAACTGGGATTCCTCCAAGTGGGGAATTTATAAACCTTGATCCTACATCTTATAGCTGTGAACTTGAATTCCTCCAAGTGGTGAACTTATAAACCTAGATTCTACATTTTACAGATGTGAACTGGGATTCCTCCAAGTGGGGAATTTATAAACCTTGATTCTACATCTTGTAGCTGTGAACTTGAATTCCTCCAAGTGGTGAACTTAAAAACCTTGATTCTACATCTTACTGCTGTGAACTTATAATAATCCAAGTGGTGAACTCGTAAACTTTGATTCTATTTCTTACAACTGTGAACTGGGATTCCTCCAAATGGAGAATTTATAAACCTTGATCCTACGTCTTACTGCTGTGAACTGGAATTCTTTCAAGTGGGGATTTTCTAAACCATGATTATATTTCTTACAACTGTGAACTGGGATTCCTCCAGGTGGGGAATTTATAAACCTTGATCCTACATCTTAAAGCTATTATTTTGGATTCCTCTAAGACTCTAAGAGGTGAACCTATAAACCTTGATACTACATCTTACAGCTATGAACTGGGAATGCTTCAACCTTGATCCTACATCTTACTGCCGTGAACTGGGATTCCTCCAAGTGGTGAACCTTTAAACGTTGATTCCATATCTTACTGCTGTGAACTGGGATTCCTCCAAGTGGTGAATTTCTAAACCTTGATTCTATTTCTCACAACTGTGAACTAGGATTCCTCCAACTGAGGAATTTATAAACCTTGATCCTACATCTTAAAGCTTTTAACTTGTATTCCTCTAAGTGGTGAACTTATAAACCTAGATTCTACATCTTACAGCTGTGATATGGGATTCCTCGATGTGGTAGATCTGTGAACCTGCATTCTACATCTTACAGCTGTGTACTACGATTCCTCAAAGTGGTGATTTTTTAAAATTTGATCCTATATCTTATAGCTGTGAAATAGGATTAATCAAAGTGGTGAGTTTGTAAAACTTGATCCTACATCTTACAGCTGTGAACTAGGATTCCTCCAAGTGGTGAGTTTGTAAATTTTGAACCTACTTCTTATAGCTGTGAACTAAGATTCCTCCAAGTGTTGAATTTGTAAAACGTGATCCTATATCTTATAGCTGTGAACAAGGATTCTTCCGAGTGGTGAATTTGTAAAACTTGATCCTACATCTTACAGTTGTGAACTATTATTCCTCCAAGTGGTGAATGTGTAAAACTTGATCCTACATCTTGTAGATGTGAACTAAAATTTCTCCAAGTGGTGAATTTGTAAAACTTGATAATACATCTTACAGCTGTAAACTGTGATTCCTATAAGTGGTGAATTAGTAACACCTGATCCTACATCTTACTGCTACGAACTAGGATTCCTCCAAGTGATGAATTTTTAATACTTGATTCTACCTTTTACAGCGGTGAACTAGGATTCCTACAAGTGGTGAATTTGGAAATCTTCATCAGACAGCTTACAGCTGAGAACTGGAATTCCTCCAAGTCGTGAATTTGTAATACTTGATCCTACATCTTACAGCTGTGAACTGGGATTCCTCCAAGGGGTGAACCTGTAAACCTTGATCCTACATCTTACAGCTTTGAACTGGGATTCCTCCAAGTGGTGAATTTGTAAAACGTGATCATACATATTACTGCTGTGAACTGGGATTCCTTCAAGTGGTGAAATTATAAACCTTGATTCTACATCTTACAGCTGTGAACTGAGATTCCTCCAAGTTGTGAATTTATAAAACTTTATCCTACATCTTACTGCTACGAACTAGGATTCCTCCAAGTGATGAATTTTTAAAACTTGATTCCACCTTTTACAGCTGTGAACTGGGATTCATACAAGTGGTGAATTTGGTAATCTTCATCCTACAGCATACAGCTGTGAACTGGGATTCCTCCAAGTCGTGAATTTGTAATACTTGATCCTACATCTTACAGCTGTGAACTGGGATTCCTCCAAGGGGTGAACCTGTAAACCTTGTTCCTACATCTTATAGCTGTGAACTGGGATTCCTCCAAGTGGTGAAATTATAAACCTTGATTCTACATCATACTGCTGTGCGCTAGGATTCCTCCAAGTGGTGAATTTGTAAACCTTGATTTTATTTCTTACAACTGTGAACTGGAATTCCTCCAAGTGGAAAATTTATAAACCTTGATCCTACATCTTCAAACTGTGAAGTAGGATTCCTTCAAGTAGTGAGTTTATAAACCTTGATTCTACATCTTACAGCTTTGAACTGGGTTTCCGACAAGTGGGGGGTTTGTAAACCTTGACCCTACATCTTTTACCTATGAAATAGGAATCCTCCAATTGTTGAACCTTGAATCCTCATAAACCTTGATTCTACAACTTACAGCTGTGAACTGGGATTCCATCAAGTGGGGAGTTTGTAAACATAGACCCTACATCTTTTAGCTGTGAAATAGGAATCCTCCAATTGTTGAACCTTGAATCCTCATAAACCTTGATTCTACAACTTACAGCTGTTAACTGGGATTCCATCAAGTGGGGAGTTTGTAAACCTTGACCCTACATCTTTTAGCTGTGAAATAGGAATCCTCCAATTGTTGAACCTTGAATCCTCATAAACCTTTATTCTACAACTTACAGCTGTGAACTGGGATTCCATCAAGTGGGGAGTTTGTAAACCTTGACCCTACATCTTTTAGCTGTGAAATAGGAATCCTCCAATTGTTGAACCTTGAATCCTCATAAACCTTGATTCTACAACTTACAGCAGTGAACTGGGATTCCTCCAAGTGTTGAATTTGGTAATCTTCATCCTACATCTTACAGCTTTGAACTGGGATTCCTCCAAGTGGTGAATTTGTAAACCTTGATCCTACATCTTACAGCTTTGAACTGGGATTCCTCCAAGTGGTGAATTTGTAAACCTTGATCCTACATCATACAGCTGTGAACTAGGATTCCTCCAAGTGGTAGATCTGTAAACCGTGATTCTACATCGTTTCGCTGGGAATTAGGATTCCTCCAAGTGGTGAAATTATAAAAATTCATTCTACATCTGAAAAAGGCTGTGATCTGGGATTCCTCCAAATGGGGAATTTATACACCTTGATCCTACATCTTATAGCTGTGGACTAAGATTCCTCCAAGTGGTGAACTTATAAACCTTGATTCTACATCTTACAGCTGTGAACTGAGATTCTCCAAGTGGGGAATATATAAACTTTGATCCTACATTTTACTGCTGTGAACTGAGACTCTTTCAAGTAGTGAATTTATAAGCCTTGAATCTACATCCTACAGCTGTGAACTGAGATTCCTCCAAGTTGTGAATTTATAAAACTTGATCCTACATCTTATAGCTGTGAACTAGGATTCCTCCAAGTGCGGAATTTATAAACCTTGATTCTAGATCTTAAGGCTGTGAACTGGGATTCCTCCAAGTGGTGAATTTGTAAACTTTGATTCTATTTCTTACAACTGTGAACTGGGATTCCGCCAAGTGGGGAATTTATAAACTTTGATACTACTTCTTACAGCTGTGAACTGAGACTCTTTCCAGTGGTGAATTTATAAACCTTGATTCTACATCTTACAGCTGTGAACTGAGATTCCTCCAAGTTGTGAATTTATAAACCTTGATTCTATTTCTTACAACTCTGAACTGGGATTCCGCCAAGTGAGCAATTTATAAACCTTGATCCTACATCTTATAGCTGTGAACTTGGATTCCTCCAAGTGGTGAACATTTAAACTTTGATTCTACATCATACTGCTGTGAACTGGGATTCCTGCAAGTGGTGAATTTGTAAACCTTGATTCTTTTTCTTACAACTGTGAACTGGGATTCCTCCAAGTGGGGAATTTATAAACCTTGATCCTACATCTTATAGCTGTGAACTTGAATTCCTCCAAGTGGTGAACTTATAAACCTAGATTCTACATTTTACAGATGTGAACTGGGATTCCTCCAAGTGGGGAATTTATAAACCTTGATTCTACATCTTGTAGCTGTGAACTTGAATTCCTCCAAGTGGTGAACTTAAAAACCTTGATTCTACATCTTACTGCTGTGAACTTATAATAATCCAAGTGGTGAACTCGTAAACTTTGATTCTATTTCTTACAACTGTGAACTGGGATTCCTCCAAATGGAGAATTTATAAACCTTGATCCTACGTCTTACTGCTGTGAACTGGAATTCTTTCAAGTGGGGATTTTCTAAACCATGATTATATTTCTTACAACTGTGAACTGGGATTCCTCCAGGTGGGGAATTTATAAACCTTGATCCTACATCTTAAAGCTATTATTTTGGATTCCTCTAAGACTCTAAGAGGTGAACCTATAAACCTTGATACTACATCTTACAGCTATGAACTGGGAATGCTTCAACCTTGATCCTACATCTTACTGCCGTGAACTGGGATTCCTCCAAGTGGTGAACCTTTAAACGTTGATTCCATATCTTACTGCTGTGAACTGGGATTCCTCCAAGTGGTGAATTTCTAAACCTTGATTCTATTTCTCACAACTGTGAACTAGGATTCCTCCAACTGAGGAATTTATAAACCTTGATCCTACATCTTAAAGCTTTTAACTTGTATTCCTCTAAGTGGTGAACTTATAAACCTAGATTCTACATCTTACAGCTGTGATATGGGATTCCTCGATGTGGTAGATCTGTGAACCTGCATTCTACATCTTACAGCTGTGTACTACGATTCCTCAAAGTGGTGATTTTTTAAAATTTGATCCTATATCTTATAGCTGTGAAATAGGATTAATCAAAGTGGTGAGTTTGTAAAACTTGATCCTACATCTTACAGCTGTGAACTAAGATTCCTCCAAGTGTTGAATTTGTAAAACGTGATCCTATATCTTATAGCTGTGAACAAGGATTCTTCCGAGTGGTGAATTTGTAAAACTTGATCCTACATCTTACAGTTGTGAACTATTATTCCTCCAAGTGGTGAATGTGTAAAACTTGATCCTACATCTTATAGATGTGAACTAAGATTTCTCCAAGTGGTGAATTTGTAAAACTTGATAATACATCTTACAGCTGTAAACTGTGATTCCTATAAGTGGTGAATTAGTAAAACCTGATACTACATCTTACTGCTACGAACTAGGATTCCTCCAAGTGATGAATTTTTAATACTTGATTCTACCTTTTACAGCGGTGAACTAGGATTCCTACAAGTGGTGAATTTGGAAATCTTCATCAGACAGCATACAGCTGAGAACTGGAATTCCTCCAAGTCGTGAATTTGTAATACTTGATCCTACATCTTACAGCTGTGAACTGGGATTCCTCCAAGGGGTGAACCTTTAAACCTTGATCCTACATCTTACAGCTTTGAACTGGGATTCCTCCAAGTGGTGAATTTGTAAAACGTGATCATACATATTACAGCTGTGAACTTGGATTCCTTCAAGTGGTGAAATTATAAACCTTGATTCTACATCTTACAGCTGTGAACTGAGATTCCTCCAAGTTGTGAATTTATAAAACTTTATCCTACATCTTACTGCTACGAACTAGGATTCCTCCAAGTGATGAATTTTTAAAACTTGATTCCACCTTTTACAGCTGTGAACTGGGATTCATACAAGTGGTGAATTTGGTAATCTTCATCCTACAGCATACAGCTGTGAACTGGGATTCCTCCAAGTCGTGAATTTGTAATACTTGATCCTACATCTTACAGCTGTGAACTGGGATTCCTCCAAGTCGTGAATTTGTAATACTTGATCCTACATCTTACAGCTGTGAACTGGGATTCCTCCAAGTCGTGAATTTGTAATACTTGATCCTACATCTTACAGCTGTGAACTGGGATTCCTCCAAGTCGTGAATTTGTAATACTTGATCCTACATCTTACAGCTGTGAACTGGAATTCCTCCAAGTCGTGAATTTGTAATACTTGATCCTACATCTTACAGCTGTGAACTGGGATTCCTCCAAGGGGTGAACCTGTAAACCTTGTTCCTACATCTTATAGCTGTGAACTGGGATTCCTCCAAGTGGTGAAATTATAAACCTTGATTCTACATCATACTGCTGTGCGCTAGGATTCCTCCAAGTGGTGAATTTGTAAACCTTGATTTTATTTCTTACAACTGTGAACTGGAATTCCTCCAAGTGGGAAATTTATAAACCTTGATCCTACATCTTCAAACTGTGAAGTAGGATTCCTTCAAGTAGTGAGTTTATAGACCTTGATTCTACATCTTACAGCTTTGAACTGGGTTTCCGACAAGTGGGGGGTTTGTAAACCTTGACCCTACATCTTTTACCTATGAAATAGGAATCCTCCAATTGTTGAACCTTGAATCCTCATAAACCTTGATTCTACAACTTACAGCTGTGAACTGGGATTCCATCAAGTGGGGAGTTTGTAAACATAGACCCTACATCTTTTAGCTGTGAAATAGGAATCCTCCAATTGTTGAACCATGAATCCTCATAAACCTTGATTCTACAACTTACAGCTGTGAACTGGGATTCCATCAAGTGGGGAGTTTGTAAACCTTGACCCTACATCTTTTAGCTGTGAAATAGGAATCCTCCAATTGTTGAACCTTGAATCCTCATAAACCTTTATTCTACAAATTACAGCTGTGAACTGGGATTCCATCAAGTGGGGAGTTTGTAAACCTTGACCCTACATCTTTTAGCTGTGAAATAGGAATCCTCCAATTGTTGAACCTTGAATCCTCATAAACCTTGATTCTACAACTTACAGCTGTGAACTGGGATTCCATCAAGTGGGGAGTTTGTAAACCTTGACCCTACATCTTTTAGCTGTGAAATAGGAATCCTCCAATTGTTGAACCTTGAATCCTCATAAACCTTGATTCTACAACTTACAGCTGTGAACTGGGATTCCATCAAGTGGGGAGTTTGTAAACCTTGACCCTACATCTTTTAGCTGTGAAATAGGAATCCTCCAATTGTTGAACCTTGAATCCTCATAAACCTTGATTCTACAACTTACAGCTGTGAACTGGGATTCCATCAAGTGGGGAGTTTGTAAACCTTGACCCTACATCTTTTAGCTGTGAAATAGGAATCCTCCAATTGTTGAACCTTGAATCCTCATAAACCTTGATTCTACAACTTACAGCTGTGAACTGGGATTCCATCAAGTGGGGAGTTTGTAAACCTTGACCCTACATCTTTTAGCTGTGAAATAGGAATCCTCCAATTGTTGAACCTTGAATCCTCATAAACCTTGATTCTACAACTTACAGCTGTAAAATGGGATTCCATCAAGTGGGGAGTTTGTAAACCTTGACCCTACATCTTTTAGCTGCGAAATAGGAATCCTCCAATTGTTGAACCTTGAATCCTCATAAACCTTGATTCTACAACTTACAGCTGTGAACTGGGATTCCATCAAGTGGGGAGTTTGTAAACCTTGACCCTACATCTTTTAGCTGTGAAATAGGAATCCTCCAATTGTTGAACCTTGAATCCTCATAAACCTTGATTCTACAATTTACAGCTGTGAACTGGGATTCCATCAAGTGGGGAGTTTGTAAACTTTGACCCTACAACTTTTAGCTGTGAAATAGGAATCCTCCAATTGTTGAACCTTGAATCCTCATAAACCTTGATTCTACAACTTACAGCTGTAAACTGGGATTCCATCAATTGTGTTGTTTGTAAACCTTGACCCTACATCTTTTAGCTGCAAAATAGGAATCCTCCAATTGTTGAACCTTGAATCCTCATAAACCTTGATTCTACAACTTACAGCTGTGAACTGGGCTTCCATCAAGTGGGGAGTTTGTAAACCTTGACCCTACATCTTCTAGCTGTGAAATAGGAATCCTCCAATTGTTGAACCTTGAATCCTCATAAACCTTGATTCTACAACTTACAGCTGTGAACTGGGCTTCCATCAAGGGGGGAGTTTGTAAACCTTGACCCTACATCTTTTAGCTGTGAAATAGGAATCCTCCAATTGTTGAACCTTGAATCCTCATAAACCTTGATTCTACAACTTACAGCTGTGAACTGGGATTCCATCAAGTGGGAAGTTTGTAATCCTTGACCCTACATCTTTTAGCTGTGAAATAGGAATCCTCCAATTGTTGAACCTTGAATCCTCATAAACCTTGATTCTACATCTTACAGCTTTGAACTGGGATTCCATCAAGTGGGGAGTTTGTAAACCTTGACCCTACATCTTTTAGCTGTGAAATAGGAATCCCCCAATTGTTGAACCTTGAATCCTCATAAACCTTGATTCTACATCTTACAGCTTTGAAGTGGGATTCCATCAAGTGAGGAGTTTGTAAACCTTGACCCTACATCTTTTAGCTGTGAAATAGGAATCTTCCAATTGTTGAACCTTGAATCCTCATAAACCTTGATTCTACATCTTACAGCTTTGAACTGGGATTCCATCAAGTGGGGAGTTTGTAAACCTTGACCCTACATCTTTTAGCTGTGAAATAGGAATCCTCCAATTGTTGAACCTTGAATCCTCATAAACCTTGATTCTACAACTTACAGCTGTGAACTGGGATTCCATCAATTGGGGAGTTTGTAAACCTTGACCCTACATCTTTTAGCTGTGAAATAGGAATCCTCCAATTGTTGAACCTTGAATCCTCATAAACCTTGATTCTACAACTTACAGCTGTGAACTGGGATTCCATCAAGTGGGGAGTTTGTAATCCTTGACCCTACATCTTTTAGCTGTGAAATAGGAATCCTCCAATTGTTGAACCTTGAATCCTCATAAACCTTGATTCTACAACTTACAGCTTTGAACTGGGATTCCATCAAGTGGGGAGTTTGTAAACCTTGATCCTACATCTTTTAGCTGTGAAATAGGAATCCCCCAATTGTTGAACCTTGAATCCTCATAAACCTTGATTCTACATCTTACAGCTTTGAAGTGGGATTCCATCAAGTGAGGAGTTTGTAAACCTTGACCCTACATCTTTTAGCTGTGAAATAGGAATCTTCCAATTGTTGAACCTTGAATCCTCATAAACCTTGATTCTACATCTTACAGCTTTGAACTGGGATTCCATCAAGTGGGGAGTTTGTAAACCTTGACCCTACATCTTTTAGCTGTGAAATAGGAATCCCCCAATTGTTGAACCTTGAATCCTCATAAACCTTGATTCTACATCTTACAGCTTTGAAGTGGGATTCCATCAAGTGAGGAGTTTGTAAACCTTGACCCTACATCTTTTAGCTGTGAAATAGGAATCTTCCAATTGTTGAACCTTGAATCCTCATAAACCTTGATTCTACATCTTACAGCTTTGAACTGGGATTCCATCAAGTGGGGAGTTTGTAAACCTTGACCCTACATCTTTTAGCTGTGAAATAGGAATCCTCCAATTGTTGAACCTTGAATCCTCATAAACCTTGATTCTACAACTTACAGCTGTGAACTGGGATTCCATCAATTGGGGAGTTTGTAAACCTTGACCCTACATCTTTTAGCTGTGAAATAGGAATCCTCCAATTGTTGAACCTTGAATCCTCATAAACCTTGATTCTACAACTTACAGCTGTGAACTGGGATTCCATCAAGTGGGGAGTTTGTAAACCTTGACCCTACATCTTTTAGCTGTGAAATAGGAATCCTCCAATTGTTGAACCTAGAATCCTCATAAACCTTGATTCTACAACTTACAGCTGTGAACTGGGATTCCATCAATTGGGGAGTTTGTAAACCTTGACCCTACATCTTTTAGCTGTGAAATGGGAATCCTCCAATTGTTGAACCTTGAATCCTCATAAAACTTGATTCTACATCTTACAGCTTTGAACTGGGATTCCATCAAGTGGGGAATTTGTAAACCTTGACCCTACATCTTTTAGCTGTGAAATAGGAATCCCCCAATTGTTGAACCTTGAATCCTCATAAACCTTGATTCTACATCTTACAGCTTTGAACTGGGATTCCATCAGGTGGGGAGTTTGTAAACCTTGACCCTACATCTTTTAGCTGTGAAATAGGAATCCCCCAATTGTTGAACCTTGAATCCTCATAAAACTTGATTCTACATCTTACAGCTTTGAACTGGGATTCCATCAAGTGGGGAGTTTGTAAACCTTGACCCTACATGTTTTAGCTGTGAAATAGGAATCCTCCAACTGTTGAACCTTGAATCCTCATAAACCTTGATTCTACATCTTACAGCTTTGAACTGGGATTCCATCAAGTTTGGAGTTTGTAAACCTTGACCCTACATCTTTTAGCTGTGAAATAGGAATCCTCCAATTGTTGAACCTTGAATCCTCATAAACCTTGATTCTACAACTTACAGCTGTGAACTGGGTTTCCATCAAGTGGGGAGTTTGTAAACCTTGACCCTACATCTTTTAGCTGTGAAATAGGAATCCTCCAATTGTTGAACCTTGAATCCTCATAAACCTTGATTCTACATCTTACAGCTTTGAACTGGGATTCCATCAAGTGGGGAGTTTGTAAACCTTGACCCTACATCTTTTAGCTGTGAAATAGGAATCCTCCAATTGTTGAACCTTGAATCCTCATAAACCTTGATTCTACAACTTACAGCTGTGAACTGGGATTTTTCCAAGTGGGGAATTTACAAACCTTGATCGTACCTCTTACAGCTGTGAACTGGGATTCCTGCAAGTGGTGAATTTTAAACCTTGATCCTACATCTTACAGCTGTGAACTAGTATTCCTCCAAGTGGGGAAATTATAAACCTTGATCCTACATCTTAAAGCTGTCAAATTGGATTCCTCTAAGTGGTGAACTTATAAACCCTAATTCTACATCTTACAGCTGTGATCTTAGATTCATCTAAGTGCGGAATTTATAAACCGTGATTCTACATCCTACAGCTGTGAACTGGGATTCCTATAAGTGGGGAGTATGTAAACCTTGATAGTACATCTTTTATCTGTGAACTAGGATTAATCCAATCGGTAAATTTGTAAACCTTGATCCTACGTCATACATCTGTGAACTAGAATTCCTCGAAGTTGTAGATCTGTAAACCTTCATTCTACATCTTACAACTGTGAACTACGATTCCTCCAAGTAGTGATTTTGTAAATCTTGATCCTGTGAACTAGGATTTATGAAAGTGGTAAATTTGTAAAACTTGATCCTACTTCTTACATCTGTGAACTGGGATTCCTCCAAGTGGTGATTTTGTAAATTTTGATCCTACATCTTATAGCTGTGAACAAGGATTCCACCAAGTGGTGAATTTTTAGAACGTGATGCCACATCTCACAGCTGTGAACTAGGATTCCTCCAAGTGGTGAGTTTGTAAATTTTGATCCTACATCTTATAGCTGTGAACTAGGATTCCTCCAAGTGGTTAATTTGTAAAACGTGATGCTACATCTTACAGCTGTGAACTAGGATTCTTCCAAGTATTGAATTTGTAAAACGTGATACTACATCTTACAGCTGTGAACTAGGATTCCTCTAAGTTGGGAAATTTGTAAAACGTTATCCTACATCTTACAGGTGTGAACTATTATTCCTTCAGGTCGTGAATTTCTATATCTTGATCCTACATCTTATAGCTGTGAACTAGGATTCCTCCAAGTGGTGAATTTGTAAAATTTGATCCTACATCTTACAGCTTTGAATTGGGATTCCTAAAAGTGGTGATTTTGTAAAATGTGATCCTACATCTTACAGCTGTAAACTGGGATTCCTCAAAGTGTTGAATTAGTAAAACTTGATCCTACATGTTACTGCTGCGAGCTGGGATTCCTCCAAGTTGTGAATTTTTAAAACTTGATTCTACATCTTACAGCTGTGAACTGGGATTCCTCCAAGTGGTGAATTTGGTAATCTTGATCCTACATCTTACAGCTGGGAACTGGGATTCCTCCAAGTGGTGTACTTTTAATACTTGATCCTACATCTTACAGCTGTGAACTGGGATTCCTCCAAGTGGTGATCTTGTAAACCTTGATCCTACATCTTACAGCTTTGAACTGGGATTTCTCTAAGTGGTGAATTTGTAAAACGTGATCCTACATCTTACAGCTGTGAACTGGGATTCCTCTAGGTGGTGAATTTGTAAACCTTGATCCTACATATTACAACTGAAAACTAGGATTCCTCCAAATGATGAATTTGTAAATCAAATAAAAAACCGTTTGACACTGGAAACAATACCATTGTCTTGTATGTTACGAAAATCATTCAATACATTCAAAAATTGGTTAGCTCCAAATAAGCTCATGTTTTACAATATTGGAATAAAACAAGCAAGTAATATAGACAAAAGTTTTGAAGGTCAATTCCTACTTAGGTCAACAAAGAAGTAATTTATGTTAAACTTTTTATTTAAAAGGTACATTTATTACAATATAAAGTAACATAACCTATGCGTTAAAACAGCTGTTCTACTACGTAACCTTTAACATAAAATCAGCTGATTTATGAAATCATATGTTATCACTTATTTTAAGCCAAATGGGGCGAAATTACTATATTGCATACCTTGCTCCTTTTGTGAAAACTTTTTCCTGCCATTTAAAACTAAAATAAATTCATTAAACATATAATGAATTATTGTTTGATGACTTGTATTAACATCAAATGTCATCCATTACAAGTAAATTAAAAATTGTATTCAAACTTGAATGGATGAATAAAAAGTATTTATTAACGACTGAAAATTTGAACAAGATATAATAATATAAGGAGAGTGTAAATTAATAGAAGGAATTGAAAAACGTAAATGTTTAGTATAATTTGAGTGTATCTTTTTAGTACAAAACTACCACGAATCTGAATATTTCTACTTTATCTCCGTATCTCGCTCTCTTTCCTAAACACATCCCGAGATAGGGATGAGAACCCCTGTGCAACAGTATATAAGTAACAAACTAACTTTTTTAGTGGACTATTTATTGGGTTAATTGTAGAAATGTACATTGTTTAGTTAATGGGAAATACTTTAAAAGGTTTACTTAAGTATTAAACAGTAGACAATCAGTAAACACTTATAAATGGAGGTCGCGTAAGTGTTTACAATGATAAGCGACTAAAGGCTTTAATGTATGCGGTAAAAATAGCTCCTCTCAGCGCATTTACGCCATGCCTGTGTCAAGTAGGAAACACGCACATTGAGATAGGCTAAGTATCACATGAACTACCTAACACTGTAGAGTGACTATTGAGGAGGGAGATGTGTTATAGCTGTATTTACTTTCTCGGGCCTAGATGAAACCATTTCTCACATAATAGCTAATACACGTAGCTCGGATTTACCAAAAACGAGTGTCAATATGAACAAAACAACACAATGAAAAGTACAATAGTTTAATTATACACATTACAAAAGCACATTTTGTGTGTATCATTTGTTAGAAAATGCTTTTGTAAAAGTGTTTGTAATGTCAGTAATTGATTATTCTTGTTAACAAGTCCTTTGTTTTTCAAGGACACGTATTTTACGGTAAAAAGTTTGTTTACGCAAGGACCAGAAATTTGGCGAAGCTAGATATGAAAGTTTTATCTAGAGGTTAAATTTATCAACCGTACGTTCGCCAAATTAACCATAAGTATCATGTAGAATTAATTTTTTATCTAGAGAATCGTTTTAGAAACAACTAGAAACTTAAAACCATAAAAATAATCATCCTAAAATAAAACAATTTTTTTCCGTTGGAAATAGATAAATGTATTTAGTTATGCTGTAAATACTTTACTTTCTCCTCAACAACCTGTAACTTTTATATATAAAACAATTTAGGAACATACCCTCACGGATTACAAACCGATAAATATACTTAGTATAACTAAAGTGTTTCTTGTTTTAGTAACGAATGTGTTGGGGAACTCCTTATTCGTTAACTATCCCATTCTCGTCACAGCTAGTCCTTGATGAATCTTCTATTCATTTCTCTCTCTGTACATCTTTCTCCTATTTCTCTTTCTCCTGTTATAGGGATCTATTTTACATTACAAATATATTTATATTATTATATATATTTAAATATTATTATTTATTTGATATATATTAAATTAAATACAAAAATATATTGCAACACATAACATTATTTTTGCTGTCCTTTCCTTTTTCTCTTTTTGTGAAAAAGTTATAACTCTTTAAACCCCGTAGTTAAAACCATGAAGAGATTCCTTCGTCTCTTTTGTGAACAATTTATATTTCTTTAAACCACGATTTGTTATGTCTTCCTTCTCTTCTTATCTTTATGTGAACACGTTTTAACTCTTTAAACTACGATTTGTTTGGTCTTACTTTACTCTTCTCCTTTTGTGAGCAGGTTTTAACTCTTTAAACTACGACTTGTTTTGTCTTCTCTACTCTTCTCTTTTGATGAATAAGTTATAGCTCTTTAAACCACTACTTGTCTTCTACTTTTTGTGAACAAGCTAGAACTCTTTAATCCACGATTAGTTTGGTCACTACGTCTTCCTTTTCTTTTTTTCTTTCTGTGAGCTATACAAGGTATAACTCTTTACAACACGATTTGTTTTGTCTTTCTTTTCATCTTCTCTTTTTTGAACAAGTTGTAACTCTTTAAACTACGATTTGTTTTGTCTTCCTTTCCTTCTATTTTATTTTGTGAACACGTTATAACTCTTTAAACTAAGATTTGTTTTGTCTTACTATACTCTTCTCTTTTTGTGAACAAGCTATAACTTTTTAAACTACGATTTGTTTTGTCTTCCTTTTCTTTTTCTCTTTTTGTGAACAAGTTATAACTCTTTAAACTACGATTTGTTTTGTCTTCCTTTTCTTTTTATCTTTTTGTCATACGCTGTTTACCGTCATACGAGTTTCAATGATTTATGTCATCAGAGTTGCAGTTGTAAATATGTAGTAGTTTAACCGACGATGACGACATAAGTCACTGAAAAGAGAATGGCAATAAGTTATATAGTTGTGTGAGTTCGTGTACAGTTGTATTTATTTTTCTATAAAAGGAATAACCTATACTTCACACTTTCATACTGAGGCCTACTAAATATGTTTTCGGCTGTGGCAGAGAAGCCATGCGGGACTGCTTGAGTCAAGCGATTGAAAACATCAAGAACTGTGAATTGGTGGTTAATATAGCGTTGTAATATAAAACTTAAATTTGTGACTATAAACTGCCCTCATCATCTTAGATTGATTAACCAAAACCTTGACTCAGAAGTTCAATAACTTGAGTTAAATGTTTCTTAGCAAATTTTGATGAAGCTAAAACAAGATAAAGAATATAAGAAATAAAAATTATTACATTACCCGAGTCATAGAAAGAGACTTATTTGGCTGATACTCACTGATTCAGTGTTTCCCGAGCCTCCCTGCTCTAAGTACCGGTCCGCTACAACCACTGTGACTAGATGCGAGAGAGGGGTAGACATCTGCGTAGCCTTTGACCTCCACTATTTGTAGAACTCCCCTCCTGCTCCACTCTAGTCTCTTGCTATGGCTTGAGACTGATGCCGTGTTGAAAGATAATCATTACAGTTTCCGTAATAATCTTCAATCTAGTTTATTTTTTAAGAAACGTAAAGAAAGACGAGTTAGCTATATTTTCATATACAATCCACATATTCTAAAATCAGAACAGAATTTAGTGTTCTTTTTCTTCCCTACATATATTACATTCATTTCCTTTTTTCCAAAGAGAACTATACATAATTTTATATAAAATCTCTTCCATCATCTACGATTCTCAACTCTGTTAATTTATGTACATCCTTCGCCTTTCGGGACAAGTGTTTTAAAGCGTCTTTAGCAAGTAACAATCAACACTCCAAAATTAGACTCTTGCAAATGCAATTAAAAAATAAAGCCAGGAAAGGTATACAAAGAAGGCGTCAGAATATCTAAGCGGTAAGTAAGTAAGGATACTACTATTATGTATTATTTTTCCACTTAATATGTACGAATCATAATATAAATTCAGAATTTATAAAGTCATTACATTTACAAGTGTAGCATATTTTTTTACAAAAATATATAAATATGCAATATATAATAAATTTTAGTTTTTTTGTCATTTTCGAATTAATTTTTTAAAATTTCTTTTCGACAATTTTACTTTACTCAAGAGGCTAGTGGCCACGACTGTACTGTAAAGACCAAAACGTCAGTTGGTTTAAACGTAGATAACAGTATAGTTTACGAAAATAAAACAATTTTTAGACGATACAACAATGAAATAAACAGAAGGCGCAAAACTACTTCAAACACAAAAGGATCACATAAACACAAAGAAACGTACTAACACTTAAATAACACATGAATGCGATGTTTAGCGAATACGTGTAACACTTCCAATGGTCGGCTATCAGAGAGCAGCACTGTTGAATTGCTGACGACGAAACACTAAACGTTGTCTTCGTTCGTGGTCGGTCCAGCTGTTGACCTCACAAACTGAAAACGAATAGCACAAAAACATTATTGTTACATACAACGATTTGATTTTTCTTAGAATAGTATCTACTTATAAAAATAAAATTAATTAATAATTAAATTTAATAATAAATTTGAAAAAGAAATATTTTCGTTGCACATCGTTTTTAAAAATTATTTCTATTTTCAGTATTACAACCTTTAAAAACAAATCATTACTAGACATCTGGTGCAACAACTAGAACCATCGAGAGATTATAAGCTTTTTGACTAAACGATTATAAATACTGACCAATTAATTAGTGTCCTCCTTAACATTAATAGAATATTTTGCATCTTTATATGGAGCAAATCAAACAAAATTTGTCTCCTCTAATTAAATTACTTTCCGTGTCTAAAATCCTAGGATTCTGCCTATTACACTTGTAGGCCTGAATGAGGAGGAAAATATTCCTAATAAATCCGATTTCTTTAACTCACGCATCAAATGTGTTTTTATTTAACAACATTTTATGAGTGTACACCTAATCATATAAAAACGAATGTTCTGTGTATGTATGTTATAGACGCATAAAACCGCTGAACAGAAGGTGTGGAAATTTGGAGGGCTTGCCAGCATGGTTCCTGTGAAGATTGGAGTAGATCTATCCACAGGGCTCCGCTCCAAAGGATTGGGATGGTTCAAAAACCGATGAACGTATGTATGTGTGAATGTATGTATCTTATGGACGTCAAAACAGCTGAACAAAAGTTAATGAAATTTGGAGAGACGAATTAACATATTCCCAGTATGGTTCGTTTGAAGTTTGGTGCAGATCCATCCCCAAAGGCTTAGGATAGTTCATAAACTGGTGATTGTATAATTGTACCTTATGAACGCCAAAACCGCTTAACAAAAGTTAATGAAATTTGGAGAGATTTATTAACATATTCCCAGGATGGTTCGATTGAAGTTTGTTTCCGATAAATCTACAGGGAACTGCCCCAGTGACCTAGGATGGTTCAAAAACTATTGTATGTATGTATGTATGTATGTAACTTATGGATGCCTAAACCGCAGAACAGAAGTTAATAAAATTTGGAAGATTTTTTAAACATTTTTCCAGGACGGTTAATGTTACGTTTGGTGTAGACCTATACACAGAGCTCCGCTCCAGAGGCTTAGGATGATTGAAAAACTGATGCATGTATGTATGTATCTTATGGACGCCTAAACCGCTGAACAGATTATGAATTTTAGAAAGATTGTTTGAGATATTCCCAGGATGGTTTGAGCTTTGGTGTAGATCCCTTAACAGGATTCCGCCCCAGAGGCTTAGGGTGGTTCCTAAACCGATGTATATATCTATGTATGAATCTATTACGGACTTCTAAACAGCTGAACAGAAAGTTATTGAAATTTGGAGAGATTTTTTGAACATATTCTAAGGACGATTCTTGGAAAGTGTGGTGTAGATGCATCCACAGGGCTCCGCCTCAGAGGCTTAGGGTGGTTCATAAACCGATGTATATATCTATGTATGAATCTATTACGGACTTCTAAACAGCTGAACAGAAAGTTATTGAAATTTGGAGAGATTTTTTGAACATATTCTAAGGACGATTCTTGGAAAGTGTGGTGTAGATGCATCCACAGGGCTCCGCCTCAGAGGCTTAGGGTGGTTCATAAACCGATGTATATATCTATGTATGAATCTATTACGGACTTCTAAACAGCTGAACAGAAAGTTATTGAAATTTGGAGAGATTTTTTGAACATATTCTAAGGACGATTCTTGGAAAGTGTGGTGTAGATGCATCCACAGGGCTCCGCCTCAGGGGCTTAGGATGGTTCAAAAACCGATGTATGTATGTGTGTATTTTATGAACACCTAAACCGCTGAATATTTAAATAACATTTGGAGAGATTGTTTAGTATATATTCAGGATAGCTTTTGGGGAGTTTGGTGTAGATGCATGTACAAGGCTCCGCCCCAGAGGTTTAGGGTGGTTTAAAAACTGATGTGTATATATATATATATATATATATATATATATATATATATATATAGGCTAAATATTTGTGTGTGTGTGTGTGTATGCATATGTCTTATGAACGCCTAAACCCCTGAACATAAGTTAATGAAATTTGGAGCGATTATTCAACTTACTTCCAAGATGGTTCGTGTCAAGTTAGGTGTGAATCGATCCACAGTGCTCCGCCCTAGAGGCTTAGGATGGTTCAAAAACCGATGTAGGCATATATATGTATGTGTGTGAGTATATGCCTTATGAACGCCTAATCCACTGAATATACGTGAATGAAATTTGAAGGGCTTGTTTAACATACTTCCATCAGAGGTGGCAAGTTCAAAGTAGAGATGGTCTTAATTCCATGAATAGCCATGATTTCATCAGATCTACCTATTGATTTCAAACGACTACAATTTCCTTTGTGACTTGCATTCCCAATAACCATAAACAAGGTACAAGGACAATCATTGACCATTGCTTGATTAATGGATGTGGAACATTCAAGCTTTCACCACGAATAATTATATATTGCGTTTTCACGTGTTGGAACACCTAGAATTTGTGTGTTTATACGCCTAATGAAATGAAGAAAACATTGTCTATCCTCTAGCATTGCAGTAAATGAAATATAATTATTTAGATGTTCTATTTGCTTTTCTTATTGCAAAAATAATGATTTCGGGCGCAGCAACGTGCGCCGCGTAACGCTAGTCACACTATAAAAACCAGGAGTATCTGATTTTGATAGTATATTTAATTTCACGCTGAAAAACACCAGTAACATTTACTGCCTCCGGAAACATAACGTGGGATAGGTACTCAGGAGCAGTTATGTATTGAGTATCACTCATTAGATATGATACTCAGCTATTGTTACCTTTTAAATATCTTTGAGAATAAACATTCAGATCTAATAAACTCACCCCACTTCCCCACAACTTCCGTCGTTTGAACCAGGGGGCTGTGAGATATGCAATGATTATTTTACCAAATAGTTAAAATCGTGTTATTGCAGATGTTTCTCATAACCAGCAATATACACGGCAACACCAAATGTAAACCACATAAAGTACCCAGGATATATTTCATATGCACACGATTTGGCATAACTAGAACAATTTAGACCACAAATCAGACATCTCTACAAAATGTGATTCTGGAACGGCCACGAATCGTAAATAAGTAAATGCTTCGTGGCTCTTTGCTGCAAAGTAATAGATCTAAACATATTTATATTCAGGATAACCCAGCTAACCTGACGTACCGAGACCGTGGTCGCTGTGTAGGAGTTGGCGCGAGGGCGGAACGTGGAATACTGCCATCTCCTTCTCATCTGGGCGATCACCTGTAACATGAACAAAAAGTCAATTCCTACTTAAGACAACAAAGGAAAACTTTATTTTAATAATGAATAAAGTAACAAAAACTTAGCGTTAAAACAGTTGCCTCACCTCATGACATATAACATAAAGTTAGCTGTTTTATAAAATCATATGTTGTCACCTAATTGAAGCCGAATTGGACGAAATAACTATTATGCATTGCTTGCCTCTATGTGAATAAATTTACTGCCATATAAAACTAAAATTAATATATTAATGATGAAATATTATTATTTGTTTTTAACTTTATTTCTATCAATTGTACGACGTAGCTTAAAACCACTATTCTGTTAAAATTAGTTACCAGCTTTGAAAATACAGAGTAGGGAACATACCCTGATCACTAAGTGACAGAGAAGTGAACATACCCCGATCACTAAGTGACAGACCAGTGAACACACCCCGATCACTAAGTGACAGACCAGTGAACACACCCCGATCACTAAGTGACAGACCAGTGAACACAACCCGATCACTAAGTGACAGAGCAGTGAACACACCCCGATCACTAAGTGACAGACCAGTGAACACACCCCGATCACTAAGTGACAAACCAGTGAACACACCCCGATCACTAAGTGACAGACCAGTGAACACACCCCGATCACTAAGTGACAGAGCAGTGAACACACCCCGCTCACTAAGTGACAGACCAGTGAACACACCCCAATCACTAAGTGACAGAGCAGTGAACACACCCCGATCACTAAGTGACAGAGCAGTGAACACACCCCGATCACTAAGTGACAGACCAGTGAACACACCCCGATCACTAAGTGACAAACCAGTGAACACACCCCGATCACTAAGTGACAGACCAGTGAACACACCCCGATCACTAAGTGACAGAGCAGTGAACACACCCCGATCACTAAGTGACAGACCAGTGAAGACACCCCGATCACTAAGTGACAGAGCAGTGAACACACCCCGATCACTAAGTGACAGACCAGTGAACACACCCCGATCACTAAGTGACAAACCAGTGAACACACCCCGATCACTAAGTGACAGACCAGTGAAAACACCCCGATCACTAAGTGACAGAGCAGTGAACACACCCCGCTCACTAAGTGACAGACCAGTGAACACACCCCGATCACTAAGTGACAGACCAGTGAACACACCCCGATCACTAAGTGACAGACCAGTGAACACACCCCGATCACTAAGTGACAGAGCAGTGAACACACCCCAATCACTAAGTGACAGACCAGTGAACACACCCTAATCACTAAGTGACAGAGCAGTGAACACACCCCGATAACCAAGTGACAGAGCAGTGAACACACCCCGATCACTAAGTGACAGAGCAGTGAACATACCCTAATCACTAAATGACAGACCAGTGAGCACACTCCGATCACGAAATTATAGACCTGTGAACACACCCCGCTCACTAAGTGATAGACCAGTGAAGACACCCCGATCACTAAGTGATAGACCAGTGAACACACCCCGATCACTAAGTGATAGACCAGTGGACACACCCCGATTACCGAGTGACAGAGCAGTGAACACACCCCGATCACTAAGTGACAGACCAGTGAACACACCCCGATCACTAAGTGACAGAACAGTGAACACACCCCGATCACTAAGTGACAGACCAGTGAAGACACCCCGATCACTAAGTGACAGAGCAGTGAACACACCCCGATCACTAAGTGACAGACCAGTGAACACACCCCGATCACTAAGTGACAAACCAGTGAACACACCCCGATCACTAAGTGACAGACCAGTGAAAACACCCCGATCACTAAGTGACAGAGCAGTGAACACACCCCGCTCACTAAGTGACAGACCAGTGAACACACCCCGATCACTAAGTAACAGACCAGTGAACACACCCCGATCACTAAGTGACAGAGCAGTGAACACACCCCGCTCACTAAGTGACAGACCAGTGAACACACCCCGATCACTAAGTGACAGACCAGTGAACACACCCCGATCACTAAGTGACAGACCAGTGAACACACCCCGATCACTAAGTGACAGAGCAGTGAACACACCCCAATCACTAAGTGACAGACCAGTGAACACACCCTAATCACTAAGTGACAGAGCAGTGAACACACCCCGATAACCAAGTGACAGAGCAGTGAACACACCCCGATCACTAAGTGACAGAGCAGTGAACATATCCTAATCACTAAATGACAGACCAGTGAGCACACTCCGATCACGAAATTATAGACCTGTGAACACACCCCGCTCACTAAGTGATAGACCAGTGAAAACACCCCGATCACTAAGTGATAGACCAGTGAACACACCCCGATCACTAAGTGATAGACCAGTGGACACACCCCGATTACCGAGTGACAGAGCAGTGAACACACCCCGATCACTATGTGACAGACCAGTGAACACACCCTGATCACCTAGTGACAGAGCAGTGAATACACTTTGACCACTACGTTGAAGAGCAGTGAACACACCCTGATCACTAAGTGACAGCAGTGAACACACCCCAATCACTAAGTGACAGACCAGTGAACACACCCCGATCACTAAGTGACAGAGCAGTGAACATACCCCGATCCCTAAGTGACAGACCAGTGAACACACCCCAATCACTAAGTGACAGAGCAGTGAACACACCCCGATAACCAAGTGACAGAGCAGTGAACACACCCCGATCACTAAGTGACAGAGCAGTGAACATACCCTGATCACTAAATGACAGACCTGTGAACACACCCCGCTTACTAAGTGATAGACCAGTGAAGACACCCCGATCACTAAGTGATAGACCAGTGAACACACCCCGATCACTAAGTGATAGACCAGTGGACACACCCCTATTACCGAGTGACAGAGCAGTGAACACGCCCCGATCACTATGTGACAGACCAGTGAACACACCCTGATCACCTAGTGACAGAGCAGTGAACACACTTTGACCACTACGTTGAAGAGCAGTGAACACACCCTGATCACTAAGTGACAGCAGTGAACACACCCCAATCACTAAGTGACAGAGCAGTGAACACACCCCGATAACCAAGTGACAGAGCAGTGAACACACCCCGATCACTAAGTGACAGAGCAGTGAACATACCCTGATCACTAAATGACAGACCTGTGAACACACCCCGCTTACTAAGTGATAGACCAGTGAAGACACCCCGATCACTAAGTGATAGACCAGTGAACACACCCCGATCACTAAGTGATAGACCAGTGGACACACCCCTATTACCGAGTGACAGAGCAGTGAACACGCCCCGATCACTATGTGACAGACCAGTGAACACACCCTGATCACCTAGTGACAGAGCAGTGAACACACTTTGACCACTACGTTGAAGAGCAGTGAACACACCCCAATCACTAAGTGACAGCAGTGAACACACCCTGATCACTAAGTGACAGACCAGTGAACACACCCCGATCACTAAGTGACAGAGCAGTGAACATACCCCGATCACTAAGTGACAGACCAGTGAACACACCCCAATCACTAAGTGACAGAGCAGTGAACACACCCCGATAACCAAGTGACAGAGCAGTGAACACACCCCGATCACTAAGTGACAGAGCAGTGAACATACCCTGATCACTAAATGACAGACCTGTGAACACACCCCGCTTACTAAGTGATAGACCAGTGAAGACACCCCGATCACTAAGTGATAGACCAGTGAACACACCCCGATCACTAAGTGATAGACCAGTGGACACACCCCTATTACCGAGTGACAGAGCAGTGAACACGCCCCGATCACTATGTGACAGACCAGTGAACACACCCTGATCACCTAGTGACAGAGCAGTGAACACACTTTGACCACTACGTTGAAGAGCAGTGAACACACCCTGATCACTAAGTGACAGCAGTGAACACAACCTGATCAATAAGTGACAGACCAGTGAACACACCCCGATCACTAAGTAAATCCTTGCTGCAAAACTCACCCTAAAATTATATCGGAGTTCGTTTTATTTTTATTTAATTAAACAAGGTAAATACATCAAAGTAAAATCAATGATTTTAAGTCTCTATTATAGGGAAATGTTCGAGAAAATAGATAAAAAGCATGTACTTGAGACAATCAAATAACTGCTAGACGTCTTTGATACAAGTTCCCCTCGTTTGTTATTTCGAGCACTTACATTGTAGACGACGCTCTACCCGTACAGAAACTTTCATCGCCTGTTGCGTTTTTTTTTTACTATATCTAACACGTCAATATATTTCCTTTTAATTGAATAAATATATATATATATATATATATATATATATATATATATATAACGTTTTCTTGTTTAATAATTTAAAACAAGATAGGTTATTCAAATACAAGAATATTTATTAATTTATATCCAAAGCTTTTCGTTGGTAAACAGTACCAACATCATACCATGATGATGGTACTACATACCAACGAAAAGCTTTGGATATAAATTAATAAATATTCTTGTATTTGAATAACCTATGTTGTTTTAATATATATATATATATATTTAATGCAGTATCTGTGATGTTTTTAAAAAGGAATTATATATTTGATTTTGAAATATCAGTTATCCTATATATATATATATATATATATATATATATATATATATATATATATATATATAGAGAGAGAGAGAGAGAGAGAGAGAGAGAGAGAGAGAAAGAGAGAGAGAGAAATTCATCACCTCACATTTATAAACAAACTCACAAGTATAATAGCACAGCAATTAAAGAAAGCAGGATAAAATGTAGCTTATAGATGAATAAATAAATCCAAACGGCTTTCAGACTCAGTCAATATAACTACACCAACACATACAATAACCCAGGAATATAAAAACTACAATGCAACAACTGCAATAAGTTCTATATTGGACAAACAGGCAGATTTTTGCAGAAAGATATAAAAAACACATAAATGCACTGCTTACTACTATTGAATCTACCTTTGCAAATCCCCTCATGGTCACTAAACACTCATGCAATAGTATGGAAAATAACATGTGCATCCTCCACAACACATAATTATGAGATTATGACCCTAAATGAACAAACATGGTGCAGATCACATTACTTCTAACTCACAAATTGGAACCGAAATACAAAACTGCAGCGATCCCTGCGGCAGAAACGAAAGTTAACAACTTACATTAGTAGAATATCTGGTCACAAGTAATTTCAAAGTGTAACAAGTGATTGACAACCTGCTCGTCATGAAAAACAACAAGATTTCGAAATTTATATTTTTAGGTTAAACATTATTTATCTTTTAAATTACCTGTAATTATATATACATTTTTACCCAAGGTGATAGAGAAACAGCTTTTTACGGAAAGATTCAACATTATCCAATACCAACATTTTCATTTAAATAATTTATTGGGAAAACTAGAAATAAGTTTAACAAACCTTAAACTTGTTTTCCTAACACCAAATCCCAACACATAGAGTATAATTACCGTAGTTAAATTAGCAGCAAATTTACTCCTGGAAAATATGCAAGGAAACATGAAGAGGGATGCAGTTTAACAAATAATAAATATATAACAATGCACTACCATTAACATATCTTAAGCAGATAAACAATAAGTGGAGTGAATTTCCATTATTATGTTATTTTATTAAAATAAATAGATGTGTTTAATTTTCGAAACGAATATCTGTTAGAGTTGCTATATAGATCAACGAGATTTCCGTCATTCAGTAATAATCATATGGGAGCCATTAATTGCCTTGAGGAATAAACTTTACATAACTTGAGTCTTGTAGGCGCCTCAAAGTACTTCAGTATTTCGTAAATGTGATAAATTTAATTACGATTAAGAATGGTAGTTAACCACTTGAATATTTTACGAGAAGACGAAATCTTTGTTATTTATGAATTTTAATGAGCCTCTATGATTCCCACCTCTATAAAATGGAGAATAGTGCTGTTTACATGAAAGTTGCTTACAGCCAGGCAGATTCACAGAAATCCACCAGTTGCTTCTCTCAGCGCGCTGTGAATATACTGCGGTACAGACTAGGCCCACATGTGAACCACGTCACTGTGGATGTGAAGCTAAACTGTGAACACTTACCGAAAAGAATATACAAACATTTTGTTTTGAATGAGAATATTAATTATGAAAAAAAGTAAAAGATATAAAAAATAAATACTCCACTTAAAATAATATTAGTAAAATGGAACGCCAGTAAAATTTATAAACGTTTATCCATGGTGCAAAAAAAATCTCTCCGAGGTTTTCAAGTTCATATATATTACAGATATAAATGCGATATATAGCGCAATCTGTTAGTCGGTTTCTTGCAATGGCCTATGGCATTCTGTATACCTTCAGTCAGTATTACATATGAAGCCAATAGCATATGTCTAACGTGGTCGATTTTTTACTTCTTGTGAGATGGTGTGTTTAGGTCAAACATGATTATCCATAGTGTATATTGTAACAGGTGGATTTACAACCTCAAACGGGTTGATAAAAATGCTTTGCAAGACGCCTCAAACTTTATCTCTAGGCAGTAAAACATGAATATTTGATAAATATTCGGTGAAAAAACTCTCTTTCTACTAATACTTCTATAGCTAAGCTTAGGAGAAAAACTTACTCAGAAAATATGCAAAATAACTCAAATTCCACAAACAATATATTTTAATGTCATACAGGGTTTGTAATCAGTAACGAATGACAGAGTGTTTCGAAGTCAGTGATAAAGGCTTATTCGGCTTTCGCGAGATCAAACTTGTCCCGCTTTTTAATAAAACGTTGTCTACAAGTTTTTAAAATTTTATTTATTTTTGTACATAATTGTTAAGTTATATAAATAATAATATATGGAAATTGATCGATAACAATTAAATCGATAGCTAAACGAAAGTGAAAATTATGCTGTCTGGCATAAGGGTCATTACAAGGGAGACCGATTTCATCAGAGGGATTTTAAAGAAACCCAGAGCTAAAACAAATATTCTAGAAACCGTAACACCCTTATCAGTTTCATAAGAAACGACGGAAGGAGTTCCTGTTCCTGCTTCGGAACCTCACGTCAGTCACGGCATTTAGGAGAATACTTTAAATATTTTGACCAACCACAGAAAAGTATTGTGTTTTATATTGTAATACATTTGTTAGAAATTTATAAGCTTTTAAAAAAAGATATAAGGAATTTATATACTTATTGATTCTGGTAAAACATGATTAATGTGTATACAAATTCTTAGTGGAAAGAAGACACATTTTAATTCAGAATTATCTAGAAATAAATATTACTATTATTGTGTAACCGATTAAACAATAGACGCGAACTTTTCATTAAACTCATTAAAAGCATTGAGACATGAGCAGGAAGGCAATGGACAACCATAGTAACCCCCTCGATCACCAGAGAGTAAATACGTTATTATATTTGATTGTTACTAATAATAGTAGGGACGAGAAAGCACCTACGCAGGTTTGTAATTCCTTGGTATATTGATGAGTGTATTATGTCATATTGTTGCCACGGTTCTAATGTTAGGAACTCTTAAAATATCTTTACACAGTCACAGCTAATGGACTGAATAATAGAAGGGACGAGAAACACCTACGCAGGTTTGTAATTCCTTGATAAATTGATGAGTGTATTATGTCATATTGTTGCCACGGTTCTAATGTTAGGAACTCTTAAAATATCTTTACACAGTCACAGCTAATGGACTGAATAATAGTAGGGACGAGAAACACCTACTCAGGTTTGTAATTCCTTGATAAATTGATGAGTGTATTATGTCATATTGTTGCCACGGTTCTAATGTTAGGAACTCTTAAAATATCTTTACACAGTCACAGCTAATGGACTGATTAATAGCAGGGGCGAGAAACACCTACACAGGTTTGTAATTCCTTGATAAATTGATGAGTGTATTATGTCATATTGTTGCCACGGTTCTAATGTTAGGAACTCTTAAAATATCTTTACACAGTCACAGCTAATGGACAGAATAATAGTAGGGACGAGAAACACCTACGCAGGTTTGTAATTCCTTGATAAATTGATGAGTGTATTATGTCATATTGTTGCCACGGTTCTAATGTTAGGAACTCTTAAAATATCTTTACACAGTCACAGCTAATGGACTGATTAATAGTAGGGACGAGAAACACCTACGCAGGTTTGTAATTCCTTCATAAATTGATGAGTGTATTATGTCATATTGTTGCCACGGTTCTAATGTTAGGAACTGTTAAAATAACTTTACACAGTCACAGCTAATGGACTGAATAATAGCAGGGACGAGAAACACCTACGCAGGTTTGTAATTCCTTGATAAATTGATGAGTGTATTATGTCATATTGTTGCCACGGTTCTAATGTTAGGAACTCTTAAAATATCTTTACACAGTCACAGCTAATGGACTGATTAATAGTAGGGACGAGAAAGCACCTACGCAGGTTTGTAATTCCTTGATAAATTGATGAGTGTATTATGTCATATTGTTGCCACGGTTCTAATGTTAGGAACTCTTAAAATATCTTTACACAGTCACAGCTAATGGACTGATTAATAGTAGGGACGAGAAAGCACCTACGCAGGTTTGTAATTCCTTGATAAATTGATGAGTGTATTATGTCATATTGTTGCCACGGTTCTAATGTTAGGAACTCTTAAAATATCTTTACACAGTCACAGCTAATGGACTGATTAATAGTAGGGACGAGAAACACCTACTCAGGTTTGTAATTCCTTGATAAATTGATGAGTGTATTATGTCATATTGTTGCCACGGTTCTAATGTTAGGAACTCTTAAAATATCTTTACACAGTCACAGCTAATGGACTGAATAATAGCAGGGACGAGAAAGCACCTACGCAGGTTTGTAATTCCTTGATAAATTGATGAGTGTATTATGTCATATTGTTGCCACGGTTCTAATGTTAGGAACTCTTAAAATATCTTTACACAGTCACAGCTAATGGACTGAATAATAGTAGGGACGAGAAACACCTACTCAGGTTTGTAATTCCTTGATAAATTGATGAGTGTATTATGTCATATTGTTGCCACGGTTCTAATGTTAGGAAATCTTAAAATATCTTTACACAGTCACAGCTAATGGACTGAATAATAGCAGGGACGAGAAACACCTACGCAGGTTTGTAATTCCTTGATAAATTGATGAGTGTATTATGTCATATTGTTGCCACGGTTCTAATGTTAGGAAATCTTAAAATATCTTTACACAGTCACAGCTAATGGACTGAATAAAAGTAGGGACGAGAAACACCTACTCAGGTTTGTAATTCCTTGATAAATTGATGAGTGTATTATGTCATATTGTTGCCACGGTTCTAATGTTAGGAAATCTTAAAATATCTTTACACAGTCACAGCTAATGGACTGAATAATAGTAGGGACGAGAAACACCTACTCAGGTTTGTAATTCCTTGATAAATTGATGAGTGTATTATGTCATATTGTTGCCACGGTTCTAATGTTAGGAAATCTTAAAATATCTTTACACAGTCACAGCTAATGGACTGAATAATAGCAGGGACGAGAAACACCTACTCAGGTTTGTAATTCCTTGATAAATTGATGAGTGTATTATGTCATATTGTTGCCACGGTTCTAATGTTAGGAAATCTTAAAATATCTTTACACAGTCACAGCTAATGGACTGAATAATAGCAGGGACGAGAAACACCTACGCAGGTTTGTAATTCCTTGATAAATTGATAAGTGTATTATGTCATATTGTTGCCACGGTTCTAATGTTAGGAACTCTTAAAATATCTTTACACAGTCACAGCTAATGGACTGATTAATAGTAGGGACGAGAAACACCTACTCAGGTTTGTAATTCCTTGATAAATTGATGAGTGTATTATGTCATATTGTTGCCACGGTTCTAATGTTAGGAACTCTTAAAATATCTTTACACAGTCACAGCTAATGGACAGAATAATAGTAGGGACGAGAAACACCTACGCAGGTTTGTAATTCCTTGATAAATTGATGAGTGTATTATGTCATATTGTTGCCACGGTTCTAATGTTAGGAACTCTTAAAATATCTTTACACAGTCACAGCTAATGGACTGATTAATAGTAGGGACGAGAAACACCTACGCAGGTTTGTAATTCCTTGATAAATTGATGAGTGTATTATGTCATATTGTTGCCACGGTTCTAATGTTAGGAACTCTTAAAATATCTTTACACAGTCACAGCTAATGGACTGAATAATAGCAGGGACGAGAAAGCACCTACGCAGGTTTGTAATTCCTTGATAAATTGATGAGTGTATTATGTCATATTGTTGCCACGGTTCTAATGTTAGGAACTCTTAAAATATCTTTACACAGTCACAGCTAATGGACTGATTAATAGTAGGGACGAGAAACACCTACTCAGGTTTGTAATTCCTTGATAAATTGATGAGTGTATTATGTCATATTGTTGCCACGGTTCTAATGTTAGGAACTCTTAAAATATCTTTACACAGTCACAGCTAATGGACTGAATAATAGCAGGGACGAGAAAGCACCTACGCAGGTTTGTAATTCCTTGATAAATTGATGAGTGTATTATGTCATATTGTTGCCACGGTTCTAATGTTAGGAACTCTTAAAATATCTTTACACAGTCACAGCTAATGGACTGATTAATAGTAGGGACGAGAAACACCTACTCAGGTTTGTAATTCCTTGATAAATTGATGAGTGTATTATGTCATATTGTTGCCACGGTTCTAATGTTAGGAACTCTTAAAATATCTTTACACAGTCACAGCTAATGGACTGAATAATAGCAGGGACGAGAAACACCTACGCAGGTTTGTAATTCCTTGATAAATTGATGAGTGTATTATGTCATATTGTTGCCACGGTTCTAATGTTAGGAACTCATAAAATATCTTTACACAGTCACAGCTAATGGACTGAATAATAGCAGGGACGAGAAACACCTACGCCGGTTTGTAATTCCTTGATAAATTGATGAGTGTATTATGTCATATTATTGCCACGGTTCTACTGTTAAGAACTGTTAAAATAACTTTACACGGTCACAGCTAATGGACAGAATAATAGTAGGGACGAGAAAGGATCTATGCAAGTCGTAATTCCTTGGTACATTGATGAGTGTATTATGTCATATTATTGCCACGGTTCTACTGTTAAGAACTGTTAAAATATCTTTACACAGTCACAGCTAATGGACAGAATAATAGTAGGGACGAGAAAGGATCTATGCAAGTCGTAATTCCTTGGTACATTGATGAGTGTATTATGTCATATTGTTGCCACGGTTCTACTGTTAGGAACTCTTAAAATATCTTTACACAGTCACAGCTAATGGACTGATTAATAGTAGGGAAGAGAAAGCACCTACTCAAGTCTGTAATTCCTTGGTATATTGATGAGTGTATTATGTTATATTGTTGCCACGGTTCTAATGTTAGGAACTCTTAAAATATCTTTACACGGTCACAGCTAATGGACAGATTAATAGTAGGGACGAGAAAGCACCTACTCAAGTCTGTAATTCCTTGGTATATTGATGAGTGTATTATGTTATATTGTTGCCACGGTTCTAATGTTAGGAACTCTTAAAATATCTTTACACGGTCACAGCTAATGGACAGAATAATAGTAGGGACGAGAAAGCACCTACTCAAGTCTGTAATTCCTTGGTATATTGATGAGTGTATTATGTTATATTGTTGCCACGGTTCTAATGTTAGGAACTCTTAAAATATCTTTACACGGTCACAGCTAATGGACTGATTAATAGTAGGGACGAGAAAGCACCTACTCAAGTCTGTAATTCCTTGGTATATTGATGAGTGTATTATGTTATATTGTTGCCACGGTTCTAATGTTAGGAACTCTTAAAATATCTTTACACGGTCACAGCTAATGGACAGAATAATAGTAGGGACGAGAAAGCACCTACTCAAGTCTGTAATTCCTTGGTATATTGATGAGTGTATTATGTTATATTGTTGCCACGGTTCTAATGTTAGGAACTCTTAAAATATCTTTACACGGTCACAGCTAATGGACAGAATAATAGTAGGGACGAGAAAGCACCTACGCAGGTTTGTAATTCCTTGGTATATTGATGAGTGTATTATGTCATATTATTGCCTCGGTTCTACTGTTAGGAACTCTTAAAATATCTTTACACGGTCACAGCTAATGGACAGAATAATAGTAGGGACGAGAAAGGATCTATGCAAGTCGTAATTCCTTGGTACATTGATGAGTGTATTATGTTATATTGTTGCCACGGTTCTACTGTTAGGAACTCTTAAAATATCTTTACACGGTCACAGCTAATGGACAGAATAATAGTAGGGACGAGAAAGGATCTATGCAAGTCGTAATTCCTTGGTACATTGATGAGTGTATTATGTTATATTGTTGCCACGGTTCTACTGTTAGGAACTCTTAAAATATCTTTACACGGTCACAGCTAATGGACAGAATAATAGTAGGGACGAGAAAGGATCTATGCAAGTCGTAATTCCTTGGTACATTGATGAGTGTATTATGTTATATTGTTGCCACGGTTCTACTGTTAGGAACTCTTAAAATATCTTTACACGGTCACAGCTAATGGACAGAATAATAGTAGGGACGAGAAAGGATCTATGCAAGTCGTAATTCCTTGGTACATTGATGAGTGTATTATGTTATATTGTTGCCACGGTTCTACTGTTAGGAACTCTTAAAATATCTTTACACGGTCACAGCTAATGGACAGAATAATAGTAGGGACGAAAAAGCACCTACGCAGGTTTGTAATTCCTTGGTATATTGATGAGTGTATTATGTCATATTATTGCCACGGTTCTACTGTTAGGAACTCTTAAAATATCTTTACACAGTCACAGCTAATGGACAGAATAATAGTAGGGACGAGAAAGCACCTACGCAAGTCGTAATTCCTTGGTAAATTAATGAGTGTATTATGTTATATTGTTGCCACGGTTCTACTGTTAGGAACTCTTAAAATATCTTTACACGGTCACAGCTAATGGACAGAATAATAGTAGGGACGAGAAAGCACCTACGCAGGTTTGTAATTCCTTGGTATATTGATGAGTGTATTATGTCATATTATTGCCACGGTTCTACTGTTAGGAACTCTTAAAATATCTTTACACAGTCACAGCTAATGGACAGAATAATAGTAGGGACGAGAAAGCACCTACGCAAGTCGTAATTCCTTGGTAAATTGATGAGTGTATTATGTGATATTGTTTACTGATACGATTTTTATTATTAATAATAATGAAATGGTGACCTTGCGAGAAGGGGAAAAGTACTGCCCCCTGGGTGTCCTCACTGGCTTCAAGATCAGCCAGAGCCCACGTGGACAGTATAAACGAGATGATCCGCGATCTAGAAGCAGTCGATCGGAGCCTTCTTGCACCCTGGCAAAAGTTAGAGGTGGTCAGGATGTTCATCCTGCCACGTCTGGAGGTTATACTCAGGGGCGCCAGGGTTGAGAAGGCCCCATTGATTAAACTGGACAAGGCGGTGAGGCGCATGGCCAAGTCATGGATGTACCTGCCTCGCCGAGCGAGCGCGGAGCTCGTTTATTTGGGCCCCTTGGGGGTGGAGCTGGTCTCCTTCCTCTGGCGGACCAGGTTGACGTTGCGGCCGTCGTTCGTGCCTTTCGACTGGTCACCTGTCGAGATCCAGTTGTGAAGGACTTGGCAAAGTCCATCTTATGCGGTGTAGTGCGTACGAGAATCGGGCAGCAACCCACCGAAGAAGATCTTGCTGGCTACCTGTCGGGGAGACTTGACGTGCAGTTCGGCAGAGACGGTGGGGATATTGCGTCAGTCTGGACTGTCGCAAGGAATGCTGCGCGACGGCTGCACCGTCGAATTGGGGTCACGTGGCGTTGGAGCTCGGTGTTGCGGGAGTTTCAAGTAATAGTACCTGCACCCGATGCTCCAATAGACCCCGTCATCGTTCCGGAGAACGCGCGCCAGGTCTTCACGAGAAGACTGCGGGCGGCTGTTAGGTCTGGGTACCATAGAAGACTGATAGGGAAGGCGGATCAGGGGAAGGTAGTCGATGTGTCGGTTCGGTGCGGTACTTCAAATCATTTTATTCGCACCGGACGTTACGCACGATTCGCCGACTGGAGGTTCGTCTTTAGAGCCCGGCTCGGAACGGTACCACTTAACGGCTACCGGCGGTTCGGAATGGGAGATAGGAGGTGTCGGCGATGTGGTTATGCGTCCGAAACGCTGCCGCATGTGCTGAATCACTGCCTCAAGCACAGCGCGGCCTTGCAGGGTCGCCACAACACCATTCTAAATAGATTATCCAAGGCGATACCGCGGTGGACTGGTGATGTTCGCGTTAATCAAACGGTGCCAGGTGCGAGTTCCAACTTAAGGCCGGACCTGGTGGTGGTGAATGAGGGGACTAGAGAAGTTTCAATTGTCGATGTAGCAGTCCCCTTCGAGAACCGCTACCAGTCTCTTGTCGAATCACGACAAGCTAAGATTAATAAATACTCGCAAATGGCTGAGGAGCTCCAATCTCAGGGTTATGTAGTTACCCTTAATGCCTTAGTGGTAGGAGCCTTCGGTTCCTGTGACCGTCGTAACGAGGACATCATCCGGATGTTGAGGATATCTCCAAATTTTGCTAAAGTAACGAAAAGGCTAATGGTTTCGGATGCCATTAGATGGTCACGGGACATTCATATTACCCACATCACCGGTCAGCAACAATGGTAGCAGCTGGGGCACGTTGTAGCTGGATGAGCTTGCTAATGTCTTGGGGAGGGAGTACCAACCACATTACATTTAAACCTTTATTTGTTTTTGGTTTGCGTGGCTGGTGCTATTAGTACTTAGCTATTAGCGCCTAAGAGCTCGGAGTTAATCCGATAGTTTGTATTTTTTTTATTTTTGCTAATTTGTAAAAAGGAAGTGCCATTCAACTCTATGGAACTACATATAAACATTCAGTGTGGTGCAGGACAATATATTTTTTCCAATTGTTATTAATTTTTAGGAACTTTTATTTACTTGCTGCGCCTATATAAAATTTGAGTTTTAAGAAATATTTATGTAATAAAATATTATGTCATATTGTTGCCACTGTTCTAATGTTAGGAACTCTTAAAATATCTTTACACAGACGTGACTTTAGGGCTGAATTTATGTGAGGGAGAATCTTTAGTAAGTTAGCAAGTACTCACCTCCCCGTTGCAGAAACAGAAAAGTGTCGCCACGCAAAGGCCCTGAAAGTTACAAAAACAATTATCTTTCTATAAACATTTTATATGATATAGTACATTACATAATAAACAAAAATTAAGATTAGATAATAATATTTACGATAAACATTTACTACAAATTACAATATACCTCAGAGGAATGGATAAAGTATAGTTAAAAAATGTACGAGGTTACACAATAAAGTCCGGAGGAGCCAACCACGCTTTGTTGGAGCAGTATGGGGTCGGCCTTATTAACAAAAACGACACTGAATTTAAGTTTAACACCAAAGATAATTAAAAGAGAGATAACACAAGTTTCATGAGTAGCAGTTAGTTCTAAGCCATTTACCAACCAAACTGTATGAGGTTCTTGAAGAGCAGTGAGTCGTTCGACGAAACAGGCCTGTTTTGTGTCTAGCAGAGATGAAAGAAGGTTCTCGACGAGTGGCATGAACTACAACTCATTTAAGCTTTAATTTAATAATTTCACTTCAATCGTCACAATAGAAAATGTTTAATTAACACTGGATAGTTCACTCACGAGGTTAAATAGTTAACTGCCTGTGGTATAATGAAATCCCACGCGGTTTGCCTAATACAATGGCAATCAAACTTAGAATGCGGTTAAATTGACTTATTAAAGTTTGACGGCGGTAATTTATAGTTAGAACGCATCTAAGATATTAACTGAACATAATCAGTAAGCGGTGTAAAATTATAACGCGGTTTAAACCCGATGTAAGTGGCTAAAGCACTTGAATAGAAACAGAAGAGCCGCACTAGTAAACAGCAATGTTGCAAGAGGTGCGTCTTAGACGAATGCAGGAAGTGGCTAGCAAAAGGTAACTAGATCAGAAAGTACGTGGACCTAGTCTAAAACATAGATGAATAGGCTCAATGCGTCTGGTAACTGGATCGCAAAACTATTTCTTTGCAGTAAAAGAAGCCTAGATTCTGGCCGGCAACGAATGTCTAGTAGGCGGTGGAAATTGAACTGTGGTAAAAAACCAGCTGATTTCTAGGTTATATCGAAATAATGACAGATGTCAACAAACGTGGTTTATTGAAAGTGAGGTTAAAGATCCTGTACTTAACACCTACTGTATATTTGGGCGCATACATTATTATGAAAAAAATTGTTTTTGATATAATTATTAGAAATTGTTAAGAGAATTTCATTCAGAGATATTGAAGAACAAGTGAGTTACTAGAAAGTAAATAACAGTAAGTGAGTAGATTTATTTAGGCTAAGTACTGCTCTTTACCAACCTAAGACGGACTGTAGAGCTCCTACACACGCAAGTAAACAAGACTTATTTAATATCAGGGAAGATATAAATTAATTAGTCAAGTATTTATAAATTTATAATAGTTTTTACTCAATCCTAAACGAATATTTTAATGTATATCGCGAAAGAAAAATCCCAATAAAGCGATTCGTTGGATTATACAAATAAAAGCAACTTATCTAAAGAACATTGTTAGTATTGAGAGAACCAAAACCTTAATACTCCATATTTAAATATGTAAATAAGTAAATATGTATTATTGATCTATACCGGTTAAATGTTGTTGTGTTGTTAGAAACTTATTTGCAAGCGCAATATATATATATCACATTGTATCAGGCTGGAATAAAAACGAACTTCATTGTTACACTTACATGCTTTATAAGGCAAAATTAACTTTAAAAACAGTTATAAAGTTAAGTTAACCTACGGAGGCTTCCAAATGATGTCAATTTAGATAGAAATTCTACATTTCTTATATAACTTGTAAAAATAAGATGGAAAACCCAAATTATGCATTCTACTTCACAGATTAATCAGATAAGAATTTATTAATAAGTCCGGTGCTGTCAAAGAGGATAATATTTTTAATGTTAGTCCAGTGTTCAAATTTAAAAACGATTGTCACTGTGGCAGTTATGGGAGTTTGTGGGAGTGACAGCGAATATATAGTCACTTTAGGTGAAAATGTAAGAAGTTACTTCATGCGCCAAAATAAACAGTACTGAAACAGTTCTAAGCTTTTATTTCATATCAATTTTTTTTTATTTATATAGTTTTACAGATATATATATATATATATATATATATATATATATATATATACACACACACACACACACACACACACATATATATATATATATATATATATATATATATACACTCACACACACACACACACACACACACACATATATATATACATATATATATATATATATATATATATATATATTATAACATAAAGTACGAGGCTTTAGATTAAATTAAGTTAGTTGCTAAAATAAATCATCTGTAGAATTAAGCAAGGGAAGACACAAAAAGTTTTTCTAGTGCGGACAAACCAGGTACCATGTCATTATCCTTTCCAGGAAAGCTATAAGTTGAGCCCCGCAAATAGACAATAGAGAAGGGTCACAGTGGTTAAGACGGAAAATCCAGCGGCCGATATAGCCTGGGGAATTAACCGTGTACCGTTAGGTTTAGCTAAGTGCAGAACTGTGGGAAACTTACAAAGAACGTATTGGTGGTAGTGGGAGAGATTAGATTTTTAATAAAAACTAAATGATCGGAAGTTTAAAAGAGGAAGTTGGAGGAGAGTCTCAGAGAGAGGCAAGCAGGTTGGTGTGGACCAGGACGTAAGTGTTGTAAAGGGAGAAATTGATTAAATTAAGTAAAGAGTTTTTTTATAAGTAAATTTTAAAAGTGCGACGTAAAAGTTTTTTTTTAAAAATAAAGTAAGTTTTTTTGTGCCAAGTGTAAGCGCGGAAGTGAACAAGCCAGGATTCCAGGGACTCTTCAGAATAATAAGTATATTTGAATATAAGTGTAGCCAACAGACATCTATCTTTTAGTTCCAAAACAAATTTTAATTTCATCAAAATTTATAAAAATTATTCTAGTCACCATTTCTAATTTAAAAGCTAAGTTCCCGTAATAACGACCCCGAGAGCAAGAATAAAATTTTAATACTGTTTTTTTATGTTATTCTATTAGAAATCTAAAGCCTCAGAAGTCCACCTTTTATCATTGTAAAATTAGTTAAGATATAAATACTGTGACTGCACAATATTAATATAAATTTGGAGTAATGTGTAGAGTAAATTGAAGAGAATAAATGACAGTGATGTTTAAAAATTGATAAGATTGTTAATTCTTTTATAAACCTGAAGGCGTGACATTAATAGGTAAGTTAAATAAATAACATTTAAAAATATATTTAATTATAACAAAAGTTATAATATATATATATATATATATATATATATATATATATATATATTTTTTTTTTTTTTTTAAACAACATAGGTTATTCAAATACAAGAATATTTATTCATTTATATTCAAAGCGTTTCGTTGGTAAACAGTACCAACATCATCAGGAATGAAAATTACAATAATGTAAGCTATAGGCCTCTTACATTATTGTAATTTTCATTCCTGATGATGTTGGTACTGTTTACCAACGAAAAGCTTTTAATATAAATGAATAAATATTCTTGTATTTGAATAACCTATGTTGTTTTAAATTATTAAACAAGAAAACGTATTATATATTATATATATATATATATATATATATATATATATATATATATATATATATATATATATATATATATACAAGTAAAAAGAAGCTAAATCGGTTACTTGGGTATAAATATATTCTATATGACCTTCGTTCATTAGATGGTCTTTTATCATTTGGCGAAGAGGGGTTGTTTCATGCTCGTCATACACTTGGTTATTTTGTCCTGTAGTTGGATGTTGGGGGTTGGTGGGAACTCTTTGGGGACTCTTCTCCTTCATCATTCCCCAGACTTATGGTTCAGGAGGTGTAAGATCGGGGGAGTGGGCTGGGTAAGGAAAGTCTGTTCTAAGGGAGATTAGGCAATGTTATATAACGCAGTGTGGCTGGTGCGCTATCTTGTTGGAACCATTGTGAACTAATAGGCAGGTTTCGGGCACAACAAAATCACCAGAGGTCTCCTACAAAACGACTAAGTATTACCCTATATCTGAGAGAAGGCAACTACGGCTACATTCAGTTTCAGTACTGTTTATTTTCGCTCATACGGTGTATACGCATTATTAATTACAGTAAAGGGTAGAGGTATTAGTAAACAACTAGTATAAAATAAGTCCCTGCAGAATGTTATAAAGCAACTACTAGGTAAACGTGCTGAAGTCAAGAGAAGCTATTTAACGGTCAGTGATGGGAACTAGCATCTGGTCCTTTGCACCCCAATAAGAGCAGAACTAGGTACGTAAACATACCTATGTGTAAACATAATAGATGTTTAATGCATGGGTCTAGCCCTTCCTAGTCTCAGAATAGTGGGCAATGAATATAAATCGCTAGTGTACTCGTGTGTGTATAATTAAAGGAGCCTCATCCACAAAGTGTGTTTGTAAGAATATGGAAATACTAAAAGAATCAGTCTCTACTTTGTAAGTTTTATTTACTTCATTTTATAAATAAATATAAAACCACACGAGCTCACAAAATATAATGCTAGAGCCGCAGATGTAGGTTTATAGCAATGACAATGATGACGATGATGGCACAAGTCACACATTACAACCAAGTATATTGTTCGTGGGTTCGTGTACAGGTATTTAACCTTAACTCACAAGCCAGCTTAATCATTTTATAGTTGTATTGTTTAAATATTATTCTTAGCACTAAATTTGTATTGGTGATTTTTATTATTTTACTTAGATGTATATTTTGCATTTTGTATTTTCCAGCCAAAAATTGTTTCCTAAATAATTATTTCGAAACTGATTTGATACAATTGAGTTCTAGAAATGTTAAAGCTGTTACGTTTTTTTGAGATTTCAACAAACCCTTTCCCAACACGGACGCTTCAACAATAAATAATTATGTATATATATATATATTACCACAGGCATAACGTACATATTTTTCTTCCTCAATCTTCCATTTATATTACGAGTACAACTTTATCAAAAATTAAATTATTTCATTGTAAAAGGCTTTATAAATTTTAATTAGGATAAGTGGATGAAATATTTACATCAAACTGTATTTGTTAAATTTAAAAATATATTTTTTCTACAATTACAATAGGTATTATTTTATAATCTAACATTTATTTACAATTTTATTATAAAATTGTTTTAAAAACATTCGCTAACACGTTAATCTGGCTTTGTAATATTCCGTACATTTATCCAGGGCTTTGAAGAATCGCTGTAATTATTCTTACAGTACGAGTTCACTTGATTATTAATGAGTTTAGGCTACGTAACTGAAAAACGAACTTTTTATATTCTGTTGCAAGCTTTTCTGCCATCACAAAAAGAAGATACACAAAGAGGTAAAATTAGTAAAAGTTGAAAAGAGAATAATCATGTTTACAAACGACGTTGCCATGGCAACTTGAACAAATAATGTACGCATTTCTCTTGTGTGACGTTGACTGTTAAAATGCTCGAGTAGAGAGCTATAAAAATTATATTTAATGTTATATTCCAATAATAACCAATTATAATTTTTTTGATATATTGTTGAATAAAAATGGTAGTTTAGTTGAAAGGGAGTAAATATACGTATGCATATTTTTATGCACGAAAATTAAAAGGTTTTATTTTAACAAAAGTGTTTCAAGAAAAACAAATATATATAGAAATATTTATTTTCAATTAGATTTTAATAAAACTATATTATGGGAGCTGATTAAAATTTGAGGATTTATAATTTAATCAAACTAAACGTTTTAGGAAAATTACAATTAGGGTTGATGACTCTTAGAAATTAAATTCGCTTGGGAATACATGAAAAGCAATGTAGTTGCTAAAAGTAAGATCAACACATGAAAATATCTGTTAAAAAAATCTCAAATTTTTGAAAATTCACTTACTTATATAATATTGTTAAAATATCTTACGATATGAACACTGACCTGAAAGGAAGCCGTGATGGCGGAAGTAACTTCATAGATTTTCTCGTAAGGATGGTCCTTCGGTGGCCTGAACGGCGTGAGGAGGTAGTGCAGCCCCAGGAGAGGTAGGAGGAGTAGAGTGGCGCGCAATGCTTGTAGCAGGTTATTGGACGGTCTCGTATTGGACAAGTGGGAAGGACCGGCTCTTAGCTTTACAAGGAGTACGCGCACAATGTTACAAAGGAACACTAGGTTTAGCGCCATCGATAGAAACACTAGAACTATCAACACATTAGTGGCGTGACTCTCGTTGATCCAACATCTGCAACACAATACAATGAATAGATGAAATAATATGGTTACATTGCATTACAAAGCTTAGCGTCATAGACACACACACTGGCACTAACAACACGTTAGTGGCGTGACTCTCGTTGATCCAACATCTGCAACACAATTGAATGATTTGCAAAAAATATAGTTACATAGGAACACTAAGTTTAGCGCCATAGACAGACACACTAGCACTATCAACACGTTAGTGGCGTGACTCTCGTTGTTCTAACATCTGCAACACAGTTGAATGATTAGCAAAAAAATCTAGTTACATAGAAACACTAGGTTTAGAAACATCGACAGAAATACTAGCACTATCAACACGTTAGTGGCGTTACTCTCGTTGATCCACCATCTGCAACACAATACAATGACTAGATGAAATAATATGGTTACGTTGGATTGCCAAGTTTATCGTCATAAACAGACACACTAGCACTATGATCTCGTTAGTGGCGTGACTCTCGTTGATCAATCATCTGCAACACAATTGAATGATTATCAAAAAAATATAGTTACATAGGAACACTAAGTTTAGCGCCATAGACAGACATACTAGCACTATCAATACGTTAGTGGCGTGACTCTCGTTGATCCAACATCTGCAACACAATTGAATGATTACCAAAAAAATATAGTTACATAGGAACACTAGGTTTAGCGCCATAGACAAACACACTAGCACTATCAACACGTTAGTGGCGTGACTCTCGTTGATCCAACATCTGCAACACAATTGAATGATTATCAAAAAAATATAGTTACATAGGAACACTAGGTTTAGCGCCATAAGCAGACACACTAGCACTATCAACAAGTTAGTGGCGTGACTCTCGTTGATCCAACATCTGCAACACAATTGAATGATTATCAAAAAAATATAGTTACATAGGAACACTAAGTTTAGCGCCATAGACAGACACACTAGCAATATCAACACGTTAGTGGCGTGACTCTCGTTGATCCAACATCTGCAACACAATTGAATGATTAGCAAAGAAATATAGTTACATAGGAACACTAGGTTTAGCGTCATCGATAGACACACTAGCACTATCAACACGTTAGTGGCGTGACTCTCGTTGATCAAACATCTGCAACACAATTGAATGATTATCAAAAAAATATAGTTACATAGGAACACTAAGTTTAGCGCCATAGACAGACACACTAGCACTATCAACACGTTAGTGGCGTGACTCTCGTTGATCCAACATCTGCAACACAATTGAATGATTAGCAAAGAAATATAGTTACATAGGAACACTAGGTTTAGCGTCATCGATAGACACACTAGCACTATCAACACGTTAGTGGCGTGACTCTCGTTGATCCAACATCTGCAACACAATTGAATGATTATCAAAAAAATATAGTTACATAGGAACACTAGGTTTAGCGCCATAAGCAGACACACTAGCACTATCAACACGTTAGTGGCGTGACTCTCGTTGATCCAACATCTGCAACACAATTGAATGATTAGCAAAGAAATATAGTTACATAGGAACACTAGGTTTAGCGTCATCGATAGACACACTAGCACTATCAACACGTTAGTGGCGTGACTCTCGTTGATCCAACATCTGCAACACAATTGAATGATTATCAAAAAAATATAGTTACATAGGAACACTAGGTTTAGCGCCATAAGCAGACACACTAGCACTATCAACACGTTAGTGGCGTGACTCTCGTTGATCCAACATCTGCAACACAATTGAATGATTATCAAAAAAATATAGTTACATAGGAACACTAAGTTTAGCGCCATAGACAGACACACTAGCACTATCAACACGTTAGTGGCGTGACTCTCGTCGATCCAACATCTGCAACACAATTGAATGTATAGCAAAAGAATTTAGTTACATTGGAACACTAGGTTTAGCGTCATCGATAGACACACTAGCACTATCAACACGTTAGTGGCGTGACTCTCGTTGATCCAACATCTGCAACACAATTGAATGATTATCAAAAAAATATAGTTACATAGGAACACTAGGTTTAGCGCCATAAGCAGACACACTAGCACTATCAACACGTTAGTGGCGTGATTCTCGTTGATCCAACATCTGCAACACAATTGAATGATTATCAAAAAAATATAGTTACATAGGAACACTAAGTTTAGCGCCATAGACAGACATACTAGCACTATCAACACGTTAGTGGCGTGACTCTCGTTGATCCAACATCTGCAACACAATTGAATGATTAGCAAAGAAATATAGTTACATAGGAACACTAGGTTTAGCGCCATAAGCAGACACACTAGCACTATCAACACGTTAGTGTTGTGACTCTCGTTGATCCAACATCTGCAACACAATTGAATGATTACCAAAAAAATATAGTTACATAGGAACACTAAGTTTAGGGCTAAATACAGATACACTAGCACTATCAACACGTTAGTGGCGTGACTCTCGTTGATCCAACATCTAAAACACAACACAATGATTAAAAATAATTACGTCAGTAGAGAAGGCATTGGGTTAGATTGGGCGCTTGGGAGGGAGCTTTTAGGAAAGCCGGATTTGTTACCCCCACCACTCCCGAAGATGGCGGGAACAAGATGGCGGCACCCATGTGGCGGGATCGAGCTCTAGTGTCCTAACCAAAGAAAAGGTGTTGTATGTGTATGGGGTGTATGTTGGTTAGATGTGGGGTTGGGTTCGCTCTGGGAATTGTTTTTAATAATATATGAAATTGCCAAAAAATGATCGGTTAGATCAAATTACCAACGTTTCAACTAAACAACATTGAAATACTGATTTACGCTAAGTTTAACCGACCAATTTACACTCATTTCAAACGACCAACAATTACGTTGAATTCAAATAGTCAACAGGCTGTGCAGGGAATCGACTTATCACATTGCAGGGGTTCGGTAGGCTTACGCCTGACGGACACGCAACACACGGATTATGGGTTAACACATAGTATCAAATGCAGGGCTAGGCTATTGGTTAACACATAGTATCCAAAGCATAGCTTGGCTAATGGTTAACACGTTTTACCCGTTGGTACCTGTGACGTACAGGATCACGAGATAATTGGTAGATCGTATGATTCTAACAAGGTTGCTGATTGGATCAGAGACATCAGATGAGGTCCGAAGAAATGGAGAAGCTGTTGAGAACCAAAGGGGAAAATAGTCAGCGATTCTCGAGGTTTCGTCAGAGTAGGATGAAACCGACTTACACCGCTTTTTTAAATGTGTTTAATACTAACATCTTGACCTAGGTGCGGGGAAAGGTGGCCGCAAAATGTAACTGAATCTTGTAACTCAGTCCCTAAAATTGAATAAAGTCAAACGAAATGTGGTGCATTTCAAATAAGTTTTAAAAAAACGGAAATTACCAAAGTTTATAACCCGTAAATTGCTTTTAGAAGATAATAACTTTAAAATTTGCTAAAATAAATTTAAAAATTCCTAAATGTAAAAACAATAGAAAATTAAGCATAAAGTTATCAAGAAAACGTTTTAAAATCGGTATAAATTCAGTGAAAATCAAATAGATAAACAGGGATAGGAACAGTAAACTTT
>JBAIZL010000134.1:465000-577500 GCA_036971475.1 Prosapia bicincta
TTTTCAAATTTATGATGGCATTTATACTGTATAAACGTTTAAAGCACATGCCGAAACTTTACGTATAGAAGTAACAATAGCATTCGACGAAACTTTCGGTTATAGGCAAATTCATTGAAATCTTCGTATAATCATATTTGGAGATTCGATCAGGCGGAAAGAAGGGTTTTCCAATTTCCGCCAGAAAATATTCCTCTCTGTGATAGTACAAGCTATTTAAAACTCTATGAGGCCTCTTACCTCCAAATCTTATATTTCGAGTCCAGAGTTATTGACGGTTTTTACTTTTACAAATATTTAAGCAATGAAAATTACAGTTTCAATCCAGTCTTCGAATATTTTCTTACAATAATAATAAATCAACTGTTTGCATAACTAAGGGGGCAATGGCCTAAATTATATTGCCATTATAAAATACCTAAAACTACTGTCTTAAGCTACTTTGCACAGCGGTTTTATTGACAAAAAGCTACATTGATTAAAAAATTATTGTTTAACTTTGTATTTTAAAACTTTCAATTCTTATTTCACAAGTAACCTAGTTCTAGCTTCAAGATTTGAAGGCCGTTGCAGACAGACAATACTTGCCTGAGCCGTAACGTTAGAACTAGAAGCCCTGGGAAGTCAAATTAAATATTTTGGTAATAAGCAAGTAATAATCACATTTCAAATAAAAGTAATAACTTACCCCAGGAAAAAAGGGCTAGTACGTTACAATATAGGTAACAAAAGACATTACTAGATTTGGAGTGAGTACATTTTTTCAAAGAAATTCATTGGAAACCAGTTCTTATAAAGTTTTAGATGCGCCTAAGGATGTTTCCAAGGATGTTAAAAATTGGATTAAAATACATAATGTATTATTATCGGTTGTATTGGGATTTACCAAACTTTAAATAGGTTGATACATTTATTATCTGACCAAACCGATTTAATAAAACCTTTTAATATAAATAAATGAAACCTCTTGGGATTTATCAAACTTTAAATAAGTTGATACATTTATTATCTAACCAAAACGATTCAATAAAACCTTTTAATATAAATAAATGAAACCTCTTGGGATTTATCAAACTTTAAATAAGTTGATACATTTATTATCTGACCAAACCGATTTAATAAAACCTTTTAATATAAATAAATGAAACCTCTTGGGATTTATCAAACTTTAAATAAGTTGATACATTTATTATCTGACCAAACCGATTTAATAAAACCTTTTAATATAAATAAATGAAACCTCTTGGGATTTATCAAACTTTAAATAAGTTGATACATTTATTATCTAACCAAAACGATTCAATAAAACCTTTTAATATAAATAAATGAAACCTCTTGGGATTTATCAAACTTTAAATAAGTTGACACATTTATTATCTGACCAAACCGATTTAATAAAACCTTTTAATATAAATAAATGAAACCTCTTGGGATTTATCAAACTTTAAATAAGTTGATACATTTATTATCTGACCAAACCGATTTTATAACCCTATTAATATAAATAAATGAAACCTCTTGGGATTTATCAAACTTTAAATAAGTTGACACATTTATTATCTGACCAAACCGATTTAATAAAACCTTTTAATATAAATAAATGAAACCTCTTGGGATTTACCAAACTTTAAATAGGTTGATACATTTATTATCTGACCAAACCGATTTAATAAAACCTTTTAATATAAATAAATGAAACCTCTTGGGATTTATCAAACTTTAAATAAGTTGATACATTTATTATCTAACCAAAACGATTCAATAAAACCTTTTAATATAAATAAATGAAACCTCTTGGGATTTATCAAACTTTAAATAGGTTGATACATTTATTATCTGACCAAACCGATTTAATAAAACCTTTTAATATAAATAAATGAAACCTCTTGGGATTTATCAAACTTTAAATAAGTTGATACATTTATTATCTAACCAAAACGATTCAATAAAACCTTTTAATATAAATAAATGAAACCTCTTGGGATTTATCAAACTTTAAATAAGTTGACACATTTATTATCTGACCAAACCGATTTAATAAAACCTTTTAATATAAATAAATGAAACCTCTTGGGATTTATCAAACTTTAAATAAGTTGATACATTTATTATCTGACCAAACCGATTTTATAACCCTATTAATATAAATAAATGAAACCTCTTGGGATTTATCAAACTTTAAATAAGTTGACACATTTATTATCTGACCAAACCGATTTAATAAAACCTTTTAATATAAATAAATGAAACCTCTTGGGATTTATCAAACTTTACATAAGTTGACACATTTATTATCTGACCAAACCGATTTAATAAAACCTTTTAATATAAATAAATGAAACCTCTTGGGATTTATCAAACTTTAAATAAGTTGACACATTTATTATCTGACCAAACCGATTTAATAAAACCTTTTAATATAAATAAATGAAACCTCTTGGGATTTATCAAACTTTAAATAAGTTGACACATTTATTATCTGACCACAACGATTTAATAAAACCTTTTAATATAAATAAATGAAACCTCTTGGGATTTATCAAACTTTAAATACGTTGACACATTTATTATCTGACCAAAACGATTAAATAAAACCTTTTAATATAAAGAAATGAAACCTCTTGGGATTTATCAAACTTTAAATAAGTTGATACATTTATTATCTGACCAAAACGATTTAATAAAACCTTTTAATATAAATAAATGAAACCTCTTGGGATTTATCAAACTTTAAATAAGTTGATACATTTATTATCTGACCAAACCGATTTAATAAAACCTTTTAATATAAATAAATGAAACCTCTTGGGATTTATCAAACTTTAAATAAGTTGATACATTTATTATCTGACCAAACCGATTTAATAAAACCTTTTAATATAAATAAATGAAACCTCTTGGGATTTATCAAACTTTAAATAAGTTGATACATTTATTATCTGACCAAACCGATTTAATAAAACCTTTTAATATAAATAAATGAAACCTCTTGGGATTTATCAAACTTTAAATAAGTTGACACATTTATTATCTGACCAAAACGATTTAATAAAACCTTTTAATATAAATAAATGAAACCTCTTGGGATTTATCAAACTTTAAATAAGTTGACACATTTATTATCTGACCAAACCGATTTAATAAAACCTTTTAATATAAATAAATGAAACCTCTTGGGATTTATCAAACTTTAAATAAGTTGACACATTTATTATCTGACCAAACCGATTTAATAAAACCTTTTAATATAAATAAATGAAACCTCTTGGGATTTATCAAACTTTAAATAATTTGACACATTTATTATCTGACCAAACCGATTTAATAAAACCTTTTAATATAAATAAATGAAACCTCTTGAGATATATCAAACTTTAAATAAGTTGACACATTTATTATCTGACCAAAACGATTTAATAAAACCTTTTAATATAAATAAATGAAACCTCTTGGGATTTATCAAACTTTAAATAAGTTGATACATTTATTATCTGACCAAAACGATTTAATAAAACCTTTTAATATAAATAAATGAAACCTCTTGGGATTTATCAAACTTTAAATAAGTTGATACATTTATTATCTAACCAAAACGATTTAATAAAACCTTTTAATATAAATAAATGAAACCTCTTGGGATTTATCAAACTTTAAATAAGTTGATACATTTATTATCTGACCAAACCGATTTAATAAAACCTTTTAATATAAATAAATGAAACCTCTTGGGATTTATCAAACTTTAAATAAGTTGATACATTTATTATCTGACCAAACCGATTTAATAAAACCTTTTAATATAAATAAATGAAACCTCTTGGGATTTATCAAACTTTAAATAAGTTGATACATTTTTTATCTGACCAAACCGATTTAATAAAACCTTTTAATATAAATAAATGAAACCTCTTGGGATTTATCAAACTTTAAATAAGTTGATACATTTATTATCTGACCAAAACGATTCAATAAAACCTTTTAATATAAATAAATGAAACCTCTTGGGATTTATCAAACTTTAAATAAGTTGATACATTTATTATCTGACCAAACCGATTTAATAAAACCTTTTAATATAAATAAATGAAACCTCTTGGGATTTATCAAACTTTAAATAAGTTGATAATTTATTATCTGACCAAAACGATTTAATAAAACCTTTTAATATAAATAAATGAAACCTCTCAACCACAAATAACTTTCTTTTTTTTAAAACCCTTAATGAAAATAAAAGAAAGGTATAAAGAACATTACAAAACATATGAAAAACCGTAATGTATATAAATCTAAGTTAGCAACACATTGTATAAACAACAAACATGATTTCCCAGAGATACATAATATGAAGGTAATTAAACCTGCTCAAAAAGGTTTAGGAATGTATATCACTAAGAATTTAGATATATATAAAAACATTATTAAACATGCACTTATTGTGGAGCAAGTAGAAATAAATTCTAAACCTAATATTATTTTTAGGGTATTCAATGAAATCTTAAGAATAGAAGACTAAAGTAAATACAGAATATTGAAGATTGTTTAATCAAGCAGATAAAATAAGAATAACTAATATTTTGAGCATAGTACAATTATATGAACAGTCTACATGTAGTCATTCAACTATAAGTTATTTTGAAAACTTTACCACAGTCATACCAATTAGAAATTAATACATATATTTTCAAATTCCTAACATAGCATTGTATGTATTCAAGCTTGTATTTTGCCTAATATAACAAAATTTTCTTCTGTTTACATGTTTCCGAATTACTTCAATTTCAAACCCCTAAATAGTATTTCTACTCATAGTAAATAAAGCTATTTAAATAGAGGTACATTCAAGTTTTGAAAATGGAGTAGTTTTGAAATGTGTCAACATTGAAATGTTAGGAAAATGTACTCGAATATATACCACGTTTTGTTATTAAAGTAGTAAATAAAATGTACTAAACTCTTATAGTAAAATGTACTAAAATATATATAACACTTTTAAAAATGTAATATGTTTAATAAAATGTAAAAAAATAAAAATAAATATTAAGTGAAAACAAAAACTATTATTGTACCCATTTATTCTCCCATTATGTACACAATATAATCAACCATGCAAGCTAAAATGGTAGTCTACGCATATAAAATATTAGAGAAATTATTATGAAAAGCAAAAATAATAAAAACTCGTTTAAATAACTCTCATAGCTGTACTTACTGTTCCGTGTCTTTGAGGCAGAACCTAAGGATTGTATAGACTAGAATAAAGATGGCCGGAAGCGACCAGGAAAATGCCGTGAGCCATTTGACTAGCTTATCTTCAGATATGAAGGCGGACACGAGAAGTGTGTGTAGGTAGAAGCCCTCAGCCAACATCCACGAGTAGTTGGTAAGTAGGAAGTAATGGAGGACGACGTGAAGAACTTGGCACAGCCACTAAAACAAGAATAACGTTGCCTTTAGGAGGAATACAGTTGAGTTGTTAAAGTGAGGTTTTATTTACCTACTCAACTCGGTCTCTTGCAAACTCTATTTCCTAGCTTCTGTAGATCGGAAAACTTTCTGTCATTTACATAAACTTTGTGCATGCCTTTAGAGTGTGTAATTTCGGAAACTAAAAATAATCCTCATACAAACACACATACGCGCGCGCGTGCACGAATTTCATAGTGATGTTAGAAAAGAATAAGAAGTCTTGTGAGCAGTAAATATTATGCAAGTGTTGGCAAGTTCAAACAGCTTTTGCTGTGGCCATGTCGCCCCAACTGGAGTTTCTTCGGAAATCCCAACTCATGATAGAATATTTTTGTGACGTAATTAATTGTTACATTTATAAGACATCAGGACGGTATTTACATTCAATGTAACCAACTTATAGTGGAAACTTAATGTCCTTGTAACGGAAATAAGACAACAATAGATGAAAAATTACAAGAAGATAAATAGTAATGTCCGAATGTGCGTTAACAAAATGTGAGAAAAACTTGTTTAAATATTTCCAAATTTACTTTAAATATGTGCAAATAAAAATATTTCCAAATAAATGTTAAATATATGTGAATAAAAATAATTCCTAGTTTATATAAGATATATGTGAATAAAAGTATTTAAAAATTTATGTTAAATACATGTGGCTAAAAATATTTCCAAATTTATATAAAATATATGTGAATAAAAGTATTTCCAAATTTATGTTAAATACATGTGGCTAAAAATATTTCCAAATTTATATAAAATATATGTGAATAAAAGTATTTCCAAGTTTATGGTAAATACATGTGGCTAAACGTATTTCCAAATTTATATAAAATATATGTGAATAAAAGTATTTCCAAATTTATGTTAAATACATGTGGCTAAAAATATTTCCAAATTTATATAAAATATATGCGAATAAAAGTTTTTCCAAATTTATGTTAAATACATGTGAATAGAAGTATTTCCAAATTCATGGTAAATATATGTGAATAAAAGTATTTCCAAATTTATGTTAAATACATGTGACTAAAAATATTTCCAAATTTATGTTAAATACATGTGGTTAAAAGTATTTCCAAATTTATATAAAATATGTGTGAATAAAAGTATTTCCAAATTTATGTTAAATACATGTGGCTAAAAATATTTCCAAATTTATGTTAAATACATGTGGCTAAAAGTATTTCCAAATTTATGTTAAATACATGTGGCTAAAAGTATTTCCAAATTTATATAAAATATGTGTGAATAAAAGTATTTCCAAATTCATGGTAAATATATGTGAATAAAAATATTTCCAAATTTATGTTAAATACATGTGGCTAAAAGTATTTCCAAATTTATATAAAATATGTGTGAATAAAAGTATTTCCAAATTTATGTTAAATACATGTGGCTAAAAATATTTCCAAATTTATGTTAAATACATGTGACTAAAAATATTTCCAAATTTATGTTAAATACATGTGGCTAAAAGTATTTCCAAATTTATATAAAATATGTGTGAATAAAAGTATTTCCAAATTCATGGTAAATATATGTGAATAAAAATATTTCCAAATTTATGTTAAATACATGTGGCTAAAAGTATTTCCAAATTTATATAAAATATGTGTGAATAAAAGTATTTCCAAATTTATGTTAAATACATGTGGCTAAAAATATTTCCAAATTTATGTTAAATACATGTGACTAAAAATATTTCCAAATTTATGTTAAATACATGTGGCTAAAAGTATTTCCAAATTTATATAAAATATGTGTGAATAAAAGTATTTCCAAATTTATGTTAAATACATGTGGCTAAAAATATTTCCAAATTTATGTTAAATACATGTGACTAAAAATATTTCCAAATTTATGTTAAATACATGTGGCTAAAAGTATTTCCAAATTTATATAAAATATGTGTGAATAAAAGTATTTCCAAATTTATGTTAAATACATGGGGCTAAAAATATTTCCAAATTTATGTTAAATACATGTGACTAAAAATATTTCCAAATTTATGTTAAATACATGTGGCTAAAAGTATTTCCAAATTTATATAAAATATGTGTGAATAAAAGTATTTCCAAATTTATGTTAAATACATGTGGCTAAAAATATTTCCAAATTTATGTTAAATACATGTGACTAAAAATATTTCCAAATTTATGTTAAATACATGTGGCTAAAAGTATTTCCAAATTTATATAAAATATGTGTGAATAAAAGTATTTCCAAATTCATGGTAAATATATGTGAATAAAAATATTTCCAAATTTATGTTAAAAATATGTGAATAAAAATATTTCAAAATTTAAGTTAAATGTATGTGAATAAACGTTTTTCAACAGCAAGAATTGTTTTTAATTTATATATTTCTTAAAGCTGTTCGCTAATTAATATATTATCGTATTCAGGAAAAATAAGTGACCGATTTGTTGTATGTTTTTTGTTATAAGTTAGTATATATGACTATCTCAAAAACTCCAATGTAAATATATTTTTGTGAAGATTGTTGAAAGGCGTTCCTAATTGGCAGATTAGGCATTTTCAAGAACACTCTCAATCTACCGCATATAGCTAACCTAAATTTGTTGCACATTATTGCCAAACATAAGAGTATTTTACTGGCGTTACATCATCGAAGACCTTCGATGCATATTTTCTGAGTGCTCAAATCAGATAGGATTTAGAATGTTATTAAAACTGTAATATATACCTACTCCATTGTCTAGCATGAGGTCCGTGTTGGGGATGATGAATCTGTACCATAGCAGCCAAAGTGCGTTGTTTGCGGCAAAGGACGAGAACAGGTTCATGTGGAGGGTGATACGAGGGCATCGTAGTGACCTGTAAGAACAGTACATGTGTTAGGATTTCCTGTACTATTCCCCTTGGGACAGTTAAAAAATATGTAACGTTAGCACTATACTTTAGCTATAATACCGTGGCTTTATACGGACTCTGGGAGAATCTGTGAAAAGTTAGTTTTTCATTTTATTTCTCTTTTAATTTCCATTTCTTCGAAGCTTAGTACTTGACACATTTAAAGCTACTTAGCTATACCGACTGCAGACAATAAAATTAGTCCCTATCTTTCTTGACTTTCCTTTGCTTGTTTCTTTGAAATGTAGAAGTTTGCGTTCTTTACCAGTTTCTTCAGAGGCGTCTCTACTACTTGTAATATCCAGATTTATGAACTAGCAGGACTTTATTCAGTTTGTCTATATTACTTCTGTGTAATCACTATATAGACGTAATGCTATCACTGAGCTTCTATAAGAACGTTACGGTTGAGTTTTTTTTAAAGTTATGTAACAAATCATTATCGCTAATCTGACGAAAAGCGTAAGGTAGATAGCGTTAGATAGCTTGTGCTAGTCGACGTCAGTATAACGTATGGCCATAAGCAACACACCATCAACAGTTACAATATATGATAGCTATATACTGTAGTGAAACAATACAGACTATTCCATTTTGGCTTTAAAAGATACATATATATATATATATATATATATATATAGGTCTATATATATATCTGTGTGTAAACAGTACCAATATCATCAGGAATGAATAATTCAATAATGCAAGATATAGGCCTAAAACATATCTTAAATTAGAAATAGAATTCTTGCTAAATTTATACAATTTGCCAAGTTTATATTGTTTTAGATTATTAAACAAGAAAACATATTAAATATATATATATATATATATATATATATATATATATATATATATATATATATATATAAATATCGCAATATGTTTTCTTGTGTATTAATAAAGAACAAAAGTCAAATACAAATACAAGAATTATATTTGAATTTACAATTCAAAGCTTTTCATTGGCTAACAGTACCAACATCATCAGGAATATTAAACAATTGTTTAATATTCCTGATGATGTTGGTACTGTTAGCCAATGAAAAGCTTTGAATTGTAAATTCAAATATAATTCTTGTATTTGTATTTTGACTTTTGTTCTTTATATATATATATATATATATATATATATATATGTATACTGTTTATGCGTGCAAATGTTTATGTGTGTGTGTGTGTGAGCGCGCGCGCGCGTGCGTATACATATGACAGAGTCACAATATTAGGTGGCAATATAGAAAGGGAAATTAACTATTCTAATTAAATAAATAAATTTAAAGCAACCAATTATTAGTAGAAAAAACTATATTAACATCAAGTGCCATCCACTAAAGAAAAAAATGTAGTTAATCTTGAGTGGATGAATAAAAAGTATTTTATTAACGATTAAAACTTTGTACAAAATCATTATAAATAAAATCGTTTATATAAATAAAGGGAAAGTGTAAACTAATAGTAGGAACTAAAAAAAGGGCGAAACATACTAAAAAGTAAGTAATAAAATCTCTTTTACTAGTGCACAATAATAGTAAAATATTTAACGTTTTGTCAACATATCGCTCTTAAACATTTTACATTTTCATTATTTTTAAGCAGATAATACTTACTTGAAGTAGGAAAGTATGGCCAGTGACAGGATTAGGGCAAACAGCGATATCAGGTAGCCCGTCTCGTAGATCCCATTCACCTGTTGCCGCCACTGGAAAGTACCAAAGGTTTGTGAATAAAGCTAAAAGCATATCTCTTGAGTACACTAGTTTATGTAATATTATAAGCAAGAGGGTTTTAAAACAAGTATATATCTGGTAGTAAGAGAGTGACTATGGAGAAATATTTCGGTTCTAAGGAGGATTATATTATCGTATACTTATAAACAGTTTTTGCAAACTAAGAGCTAGATAGGTTAACATTATGGAACCTATGAAGGGTAACTATTTATCCTTCACCAATCTCAACCATTACACTGTTACTTATACCTAGCGATCAACATAGGATATCAACTGGCAATGAAAAATACTACAAGTCTAAAGCAAATATTCTTTATCCTTTTGTGATTCCCTTACCGGACCACATCTCCCTTTCCTTAACCTCTTGTCCTTTCCTTAGTCCTAACAACCGCATCTCCCTTTCCTTAACCTCTTGTCCTTTCCTTAGTCCTAACAACCGCATCTCCCTTTCCTTAACCTCTTGTCCTTTCCTTAGTCCTAACAACCACATCTCCCTTTCCTTAACCTCTTGTCCTTTCCTTAGTCCTAACAACTGCATCTCCCTTTCCTTAACCTCTTGTCCTTTCCTTAGTCCTAACAACTGCATCTCCCTTTCCTTAACCTCTTGTCCTTTCCTTAGTCCTAACAACCGCATCTCCCTTTCCTTAACCTCTTGTCCTTTCCTTAGTCCTAACAACTGCATCTCCCTTTCCTTAACCTCTTGTCCTTTCCTTAGTCCTAACAACCGCATCTCCCTTTCCTTATCCTCTTGTCCTTTCCTTAGTCCTAACAACCGCATCTCCCTTTCCTTATCCTCTTGTCCTTTCCTTAGTCCTAACAACTGCATCTCCCTTTCCTTAACCTCTTGTCCTTTCCTTAGTCCTAACAACCGCATCTCCCTTTCCTTAACCTCTTGTCCTTTCCTTAGTCCTAACAACCGCATCTCCCTTTCCTTAACCTCTTGTCCTTTCCTTAGTCCTAACAACCGCATCTCCCTTTCCTTATCCTCTTGTCCTTTCCTTAGTCCTAACAACTGCATCTCCCTTTCCTTAACCTCTTGTCCTTTCCTTAGTCCTAACAACCGCATCTCCCTTTCCTTAACCTCTTGTCCTTTCCTTAGTCCTAACAACCGCATCTCCCTTTCCTTAACCTCTTGTCCTTTCCTTAGTCCTAACAACTGCATCTCCCTTTCCTTAACCTCTTGTCCTTTCCTTAGTCCTAACAACCGCATCTCCCTTTCCTTAACCTCTTGTCCTTTCCTTAGTCCTAACAACCGCATCTCCCTTTCCTTAACCTCTTGTCCTTTCCTTAGTCTTAACAACCGCATCTCTCTTTCCTTAACCAATTGTCCTTTCCTTAGTCCTAACAACCGCATCTACCTTTCCTTAACCTCTTGTCCTTTCCTTAGTCCTAACAACCGCATCTCCCTTTCCTTAACCTCTTGTCTTTCCTTAGTCTTAACAACCGCATCTCCCTTTCCTTAACCAATTGTCCTTTCCTTAGTCCTAACAACCGCATCTCCCTTACCTTAACCTCTTGTCCTTTCCTTAGTCTTAAGAACCGCATCTCCCTTTCCTTAACCAATTGTCCTTTCCTTAGTCCTAACAACCGCATCTCCCTTTCCCTATCCTCTTGTCCTTTCCTTAGTCTTAACAACCGCATCTCCCTTTCCTTAACCAATTGTCCTTTCCTTAGTCTTAACAACCGCATCTCCCTTTCCCTATCCTCTTGTCCTTTCCTTAGTCTTAACAACCGCATCTCCCTTTCCTTAACCTCTTGTCCTTTCCTTAGTCTTAACAACCGCATCTCCCTTTCCTTAACCAATTGTCCTTTCCTTAGTCCTAACAACCGCATCTCCCTTTCCCTATCCTCTTGTCCTTTCCTTATTCTTAACAACCGCATCTCCCTTTCCTTAACCAATTGTCCTTTCCTTAGTCTTAACAACCGCATCTCCCTTTCCCTATCCTCTTGTCCTTTCCTTAGTCTTAACAACCGCATCTCCCTTTCCTTAACCTCTTGTCCTTTCCTTAGTCTTAACAACCGCATCTCCCTTTCCTTAACCAATTGTCCTTTCCTTAGTCCTAACAACCGCATCTCCCTTTCCTTAACCTCTTGTCCTTTCCTTAGTCTTAACAACCGCATCTCCCTTTCCTTAACCAATTGTCCTTTCCTTAGTCCTAACAACCGCATCTCCCTTTCCCTATCCTCTGGTCCTTTCCTTAGTCCTAACAACCGCATCTCCCTTTCCTTATCCTCTTGTCCTTACTATAGTTCCAAATAACTGCATCTCTCTTTCCTTATCCTTCTTTCCTTTCCTTAGTCCTAACAACTGAATCTCCATATCCTTACCCTCTTGTCCTTTCCTAAATCCTAACAACTGCATCTCTCTTTCCCTATCCTCTTGTCCTTTCCTTAGTCCTAAAAACTGCATCTCCCTTTCCTTATCCTATTGTCCTTACTATAGTCCCAAATAACTGCATCTCTCTTTCCTTATCCTTCTGTCCATTCCTTAGTCCTAACAACTGAATCTCCTTTTCCTTACCCTCTTGTCCTTTCCTAAATCCTAACAACTGCATCTCTCTTTCCCTATCCTCTTGTCCTTTCCTTAGTCCTATAAACTGCATCTCCCTTTCCTTATCCTCTTGTCCTTACTATAGTCCCAAATAACTGCATCTCTCTCTCCTTAACCTCTTGTCCTTTCCTTAGTCCTAACAACCGCATCTCCCTTTCCTTATCCTCTTGTCCTTACTATAGTCCCAAATAACTGCATCTCTCTTTCCCTATCCTCTTGTCCTTTCCTTAGTCCTAAAAACTGCATCTCCCTTTCCTTATCCTCTTGTCCTTACTATAGTCCCAAATAACTGCATCTCTCTTTCCTTATCCTTTTTTCCTTTCCTTAGTCCTAACAACTGAATCTCCTTTTCCTTACCCTCTTGTCCTTTCCTAAATCCTAACAACTGCATCTCTCTTTCCCTATCCTCTTGTCCTTTCCTTAGTCCTAACAACCGCATCTCCCTTTCCTTATCCTCTTGTCCTTACTATAGTCCCAAATAACTTCATCTCTCTTTCCTTATCCTTCTGTCCTTTCCTTAGTCCTAACAACTGAATCTCCTTTTCCTTATCCTCTTGTCCTTTCCTTAGTCCTAACAACCGCATCTCCCTTTCCTTATCCTCTTGTCCTTACTATAGTCCCAAATAACTGCATCTCTCTTTCCTTATCCTTCTGTCCTCTCCTTAGTCCTAACAACCGCATCTCCCTTTCCTTAACCTCTTGTCCTTTCCTTAGTCCTAACAACCGCATCTCCCTTTCCTTATCCTCTTGTCCTTACTATAGTCCCAAATAACTGCATCTCTCTTTCCTTATCCTTCTGTCCTTTCCTTAGTCCTAACAACCGCATCTCCCTTTCCTTATCCTCTTGTCCTTACTATAGTCCCAAATAACTGCATCTCTCTTTCGTTATCCTTCTGTCCTTTCCTTAGTCCTAACAACTGAATCTCCTTTTCCTTACCCTCTTGTCCTTTCATAAATTCTAACTACTGCATCTCTCTTTCCCTATCCTCTTGTCCTTTCCTTAGTCCTAAAAACTGCATCTCCCTTTTATTATCCTCTTGTCCTTTCTCCAGTCCCAAATGCCTATATCTCACTTTAAATAACCTCCTGTCCTTTCCTTAGTCCTAACAACTGCATATCCCTCTCCATATAACCTTGTCCTTTCCTTAGTTCTAACAACTGCATTTTCCTTTCCTTATCCTCTTGTCTTTTCATTAGTACAAAATGCCTACAATTCTCTTTCCTTAACCTGCTGTCCATTCCTTATTCCTAACAACTGCATTTCCATTTCCTTATAATCTTGTCCTTTCCTTAGTTCTAACAACTGTATCTTCCTTTCCTTATTCTCTTGTCCTTTCCTTAATCCTAACAACTGAATCTCATTTTCCTTACCCTCGTCCTTTTCTAAGTCCGAACAACTGCATCTCTCTTTCCTTATCCTCTTGTCCTTTCCTTAGTCCTAACAACTATATCTTCCTTTCCTTATCCTCTTGTACTTACTCTTGTCCCAAATAATAGCATATCATTTTCCTTATCCCCTTGTCCATCCTCTAATCCAAATAACTACATCCCTCTTTAGTTATCCTCTTGTCTTTTCTCTAGTCCCCAATAACTGCATCTCCCTTCCCATATCCTCTTGTCCTTTCTCTAGATCTAACAATTGCAGCTCCCATTTGGTTATCCTTTTGTCTTTTCTCTAGTCCCCAATAACTGCATCTCACTTCCCTTATCCCCTGGTCCTTTCTCTAGTCTCAAATAACTTCATCTCCCTTTCTATATCCCCTTGTCTTTTCTCTAGTCCAAATAACAGAACAAGAGGATAAGCCTCTTGTCCTCCCCTAGTCCTAACAACGCCATTTCCCTTCCCGTATTCTACTGTCTTTTCTCTAGTCCGAAATAACTGCATCTCCCATTCCATATCCTCTGGACCTTTCTCTAGTACCCAATGACTGCATCCCTTTATTTATCTTTTTTTCTTTTCTCTAGTCTCAAATAACTGCATCTCCCTTTCCTTATCCCCTGGTTCTTTCTCTAGTCTCAAATAACTTCAGCTCCCTTTCCATATCCCCTTGTCTTTTCTCTAGTCGAAATAACTGCACCACTTTTTCCTGTACCCCTTGTCTTTTCTCTAGTCCCAAAGAACCACATCTTCCTTTCCTTATCCTTTCTCTAGTCCCAAATCCCTTCATCTTTCTTTCCGTATGCTAACGAATTTTCTCTTGTCCCAGATCACTTCACCTCTATGTCCATATGCTCTTGTCCTTTCTCTAGTAAAAACAACTGCATCTCCCGTTTCCTATCCACTTTTCCTCATTCTATTCCAAATATCTACATCTCCCTTTCCTTGTCTTCTTGTCCTTTCTCAAGTCCTTACAACTGCATCTCAATTTATCGCTTCTCTTGTCCTTCCTCTAGTCCCAAATATCTGCACCTACCTTTTCTTACTCCCTTGTCTCTTTCTCTAGTCCCAAAAAACTGCATCATCTCCCTGTCCTTACGCTTTTGTATTTTCTCTACTCCCAAATAACTGCATCCATCTTTCACTATCCTCTTATCCTATTTCTAGTCCAAATATTCCTTTAGTTATTTCCCTGTCTTTTATCTAGTCCCAAATATCTGGATCTCGCTGTCCTTACATTCTTGTCCTTTCTCTAGTCCCAAATAAATGTATCACCCTGTCCTTATCCTATTGTTTTTCTCTAGTAAAAAAACATGCATCTCCCTTTTATTACCCTCTTATCCTTTTTCTATTCCAAATATCTCCATCTCACTTTGCTCTTACCCTTGTCTTTTCTCTAGTCCCATATAACTGCATCTCCCTGTCCGTTTAATTTTGTCTTTTCTAAACTCCAAATAACTGCACCTCTCTTTCCTTATTCTTTTGTCCTTTCTCTAGTCCAAAAACCGCATCTGAGTTTTTCATTTTTTCTCGTGTCGTTTTTATAGTCCAAATAACTGCTTATTGTTTTCTTTATCCTCTTGTCCTTTCTCTAGTTCAAATTACCGCATCTCAGTTTCCTTTTACTCTTGCCCTTTTTTAGTCCAAATATCCGCACCTCTCTTAGTTTATCCTCTGGTCCTTTCTCTAGTCCAAATATCTGCATCTTCTCATCCTTTTGTCCTTTTTTTAGTCCAAATAACCGCATCCCAATTTTCTTCTCCTCTTATCCTTTTTCTGTTCCAAAATAAATGCATTTCCTTTCCTACTCCTCTTCTTTTTTCCCTAGTGCAAAATAACTGCATCTGCCTGTTCCTACTCTCTCGTCCTTTCAGTAGTCCGAAATTACGACTTCCCAGTCCTTACCCTCTTGTCCCAAATAACTGCATCTCGCTGTCCTTTTTCATTTGTTCTTTCTAAAGTCCAAATAACTACACCTCTCTTTCCTTACCCTTTTGTCATTTCTCTAGTCCAAATAACCGCATCTCAATTTTTCATGCTTTCTCGTGTTCTTTTTATAGTTCAAATAACTGCTTCCTGCTTTCCTTATCCTCTTGTTCTTTCTCTAGTTCAAATAACCGCATCTCCGTTTGCTTTTCCTCTTGTCCTTTTCTTAGTCCAAATAACCGTATGTCCCTTTCTTTATCCTCTTGTTCTTTCTCTGGTCCAAATAACGTCATCTCCCTTTCTCTATACTTTTGTCCTTTCTCTAGTCCTAAATAATTGCTTCTCACTGTCCCTTCTCCAGTACCAAATACTGGAACTCCCTTTCCTTATACTCTTCCTCTTTCATTAGCTCCAAATAACTGCGTCTCTCTTTCCTCATCCCCTTGTCTTTACTCTAGTCATAAATAACTCCATCTTTCTGACCATACCATCTTGTCCTTCCTATAGCCCTAAATCACTGCATCTTCTTTCCATTATCCTCCTATCCTTTTTCTAGTCCAAATATCTACATTTCCCTTTTTTTTATCTCATTGCTTTTTCTCCAGTCCCAAATAACTGCATCTCCCTTTCCTCTTCTTTACGTCTCTTCTCTAGTCCAAAATATCTGCATCTTATCCTTCCTCTATTCCACATATCTGCGTCTCCCTATCCTCTTTTCCATGTCTTTTCTCTAGTCCAAAATAACTGCATCTTTCTATCTTTTTCCTCCTGTCCTTTCTAAAGTCCAAATAACCGCATCTCCTTTTCCTTTTTCTCTTGTCCGTTTTCTAGTCTACAAAAGTGCATCTTATTTTCCTTAAGCTCTTGCCCGCTTTCTAGTCCCAAATAAATGCATCTCCCTTTCATTATCCTCCTTTCCTTTTCTAGTCCAAATATCTGCACCTCCTTTTCTTATCCCCTTGTCTTTTATCTATTCCCAACTATCTGGGTCTACCTGTCCTTATCCTCATGTCCTTTCCCTAGTCTAAATAAAAGCGTATCTCAGTTTTTCATTTTTTCTCTTGTCCTTTTTTTAGTTTAAATAGCTTCATCTACCTTTCCTTATTCTCTTGTAATTTTTAAACTCTAAATAATTGCACCTCCTGTTCCTTATCTTGTTTTCCTTTCTATAGTCCAAATAACTACATCTCCCTTTCCTTGCTCTCTTGTCTATTTTATAGTTCAAATATCTGCATCTCCCTTTCCTTATTCTCTTGTCCTTTTCTTAGTCCAAATATCCGCATCTCCCTTTCCTTATCCTCTTGTCCTTTCTCTAGACCAAATAACTGCATCCCCCTTTCCTTCTCCTCCTGTCCTTTATCTTGTTCAAAACAACCGCATCTCCCTTTCTTTATTCCCTTGTCCTGTCTCTAGTCTAAAATAACCGCTTCATCCTTTCCCTATCCACTTGTCCTATTTTTAGTCCAAATATCCGCATATCCCATTCCTTATCCTCTAGTCTTTTCTCTAGTCCCAAATAACTTCATCTCCCTTTCCCTATACTCTTGTCCATTCTCTAGTCCTAATAACCGTATCTCAGTTTCCTTTTCCTCTTGTAGTTTTTTTACTCCAAATAACCGCCACTACGATTCCTTTTTCTCTTGTCCTTTTTTTAGTTCAAATAACCGCATCTCCCCTACCTTTTTCTCTTGTCCTTTTTTAATCCAAACAACCGCATATCCCATTCCTTATCCTCTAGTCCTTTCTCTAGTCCCAAATAACGTCATATCCCTTTCCCTATACTCTTGTCCTATTTTTAGTACAAATATCCGCATATCCCATTCCTTATCCTCTTGTCCTTTCTCTAGACCAAATAACTGCATCTCCCTTTCCTTATCCTCTAGTCCTTTCTCTAGTCCAACTAACTTCATCTCCCTTTCCCTATACTCTTGTCCTTTCTCTAGTCCCAAATAACGTCATATCCCTTTTCCTATACTCTTGTCCTATTTTTAATCCAAACAACCGCATCTCCCTTTCTTTATTCCCTTGTCCTGTCTCTAGTCTCAAATAACCGCTTCATTCTTTCCCTATCCACTTGTCCTATTTTTAATCCAAATAACTGCATCTCCCTTTCCTTATCCTCTAGTCTTTTCTCTAGTCCCAAATAACTGCATCTCCCTTTCCCTATACTCTTGTCCTTTCTCTAGTCCTAATAACCGTATCTCAGTTTCCTTTTCCTCTTGTAGTTTTTTTAGTCCAAATAACTGCCTCTCCGATTCCTTTCTCTCTTGTCCTTTTTTTAGTCCGAATAATCGCATCTCCCTTACCTTTTTCTCTTGTCCTTTTTTAATCCAAATAACTGCATCTCCCTTTCCTTATCCTCTTTCTATTCCTCAAGATCAAATTACCGCTTCTTATAATGTCCGAGAGAGGAAAGGATTTCAGATACGCTTCTTTTCTTTTATGCTTTTTAAGGGAATTTTTGTCCGGATAGTTGTCATTCAGAAAAGTCGCAATAGTTTCATACAATAAAACTGCATTAGTCAACAAGTTCAGTCCTTTAAAAAGCTATTAAGTTGTTACAACAATAATATTCTGCTTCATTCATTTAATTATCCTATTATAAAATACCTAGAGATAATTTTAACAATTTTACACTGAGATACGTCTTATCACTTTTTAGAGACGAGACACGTAAAAATATCTCTCGGTATCTGGTTATGTCAGCGAGAGGTACGTTAAGAATATTTGGTTGCCAATTATTGACATAGATAAAACGTTTAACAATGTACAAACAATAAAAATACTGAATGTGTTTTGCAGAGCAGTAAAAAGGTAGACTTAAAGTCGTATCTGTGTATCAAATCTTTATCTCTGTTTCTGGATTTCAAATGAGATCAGAGATTGGCTCTTGATTCAGGGTAATTATGTAATAAACAAGCAATAAATACATTTCTTTAATTAGTCGCGTTTCGATAAGTCAACCATCATTCTCAGTGACTGCAAGTTATAAATATAAACACAAAATATCGCAAATCAGATTTTACAGGGTTTTAACAGAGTCTTCGACCAGAAAGATGAAAATGTGGAATAAAGAGCCTCAACTGTATTGAAGGGACCATTCGAGAAATTAAAAGAGGCCTGCGAGAAACCCTGATGCTTGGTTCAGTCAGTCATTTGGAGAAAGAGTGTGATAGCCCCAACGTTTCATCGTCTACGCAGCCTATATTAATAAACAGTGGCAACAGGTAAGATATTGAATCAGTGCTGTTGCCAGTGGAATGGGGACTCCGCTATAGTACATTCCGGGGCCACCTGACTTCTGTCTTACGTTATTTCTCTTGCAACCATTGTCTCCTTGATGTCATCACGCCAACTTCTTCATGACCGTCCTCTCTTTCTTCTGTCAGGTTGAATGTGCTCTGTACATTTCGGGGCCACCTGTCTTCTGTCTTACGTTAATTTCTCTTTCAGGTTTCTTGCAGCCATTGTTTCCTCGATATCATCACGCTAACTTCTTCGTGACCGTCCTGCCTTTCTCCTGTCAGGGGGACTCCGCTCTGTACATTCCGGGGCCACCTGTCTTCTGTCTTACGTTAATTACTCTTTCAGGTTTCTTGCAGCCATTGTTTCCTCGATGTCATCACGCTAACTTCTTCGTGACCGTCCTGCCTTTCTCCTGTCAGGGGGACTCCGCTCTGTACATTCCGGGGCCACTGGTCTTCTGCCATTGTCTTTAAGTGTCCAAACCATACCAACTGCCTTCCCTATATCCTCTCCCTTATAGTTGTTTCCATTTTTATTTCGTTACAAATTTATTCATTTCTGACCCTTTCAAGTATCGATTTATCGCAGCTTCGTCGTAAGTAGTTCTTTTGCCATCGTCATTAGTTTGTTATTATTAGCATTGGTGACCTCCCATACCTTGGAACCGTAGAGTGTAAAGCTCTGAACATGACTTTTATAAATGACATTTTTTGTTTCTGTCAGTATAGACTTTTGCCAGAGAAAATAGTTTAAGATTCGTGTCACTGCTCTCCCTTTGGTTATTCTTTCCCAGATTCCATCCTCTCTATCGCCTTTCTTACTGAAGATCTCCCCCAGATATTTGGACAGTTGCACCGCCTTTGTTTCGCTTTTTTCTATACCAATGTCGCAAATTCGTCGTTGTCTACTTTGAGGATAAATCTACTTAAAGGAAATAATATTCAAAAAGGTAAATTTATTCCAAATGTGTGGATAAAGTAGGTTATAAAGTATGGTTTGAATATCTGTTTTTTAAAAAATGTTCTAGCTACGACAGAGTGGCCGAGGTACATATTTCTGTGAATGTTGAAGATAATCAAGCTAAGCCAATAAAAAAACAATACGTAGTTGGACATTAGACAGCGTTAGTCTAAATCTGGGCTTCTCAATCCTTCAGGATCTGCGGCCCTCATATTGTATCACTGATAGACTCCCTTGAAAACTTGCTACTCCCCCTCAGGAAGACTTTAAACATTGTTTGAGAACCTCTGGTATAAATATTGCGCCATTCTCTGGTACGACAATGGGCATTTTTTGTTTATGCAAAGTATTAAATAGCAAATGGCAGAATTCGGAGATTGTAATAATTAGTCACTAAACAAATGAAGCCATTCAATAAATCGATGATAACGATGAAATAAATCCACTAAATATATGTAAACGTTATCTGGTCAGTTTAATAATACCATAACACCCTTATAAATCCTATGCATGGTAACTTATGAGACAACCTATATAATATCTCACTTCTGATTAAACATGCTTGAAGTTTTATTATAGAGATTGGATAAGTATTGGATCTGTAACTCATCTATAGTTTTTAAAACTTGAGAGAAAAATAATGATTTGAGTAACGTAACAAAATGTACTTACGTTCAGGTCGTCTATATTGACGCAGGTTGTGTAGTTTGACCAGACGTGGCCCGAATCCGGGTGGCGGAACCACGTTCCGTTTGGGTTGCAATATTTGTGGGCAAACCCTGAAAGTAGAGAAGTGCTGGTTTAGTGCCTATCTATATACACAGAGGTTGGAACATGTTATGACACATAAAACCAACAGGTATGAAGTTAGCAAATCATCGCATAATTTAGTTGCACCTGTAAGGATCATATAGTTTTTTATAAATGTAATTTAGTGAAATAGGGTTGCAATAATACGTTAACTAAAGCGTATTGTCCTGTGTCATTAGACTTGAACTTGGCCTCCAAATGCCCCACTTTATTATATTGTGACCATTCCAGTAATGGTAATTTTTAATTATCTATTCAATATTTGTTTCACCTTCATACAATATACATTATTTGCCCTATAAACATACCATGCAAAGAATTAGAAGGTATATTAAAAGTTTTAATGAACATGATCAAGTGAAAACACAACAATATATATTACTTATGGAAGATTAGAAACATTCAAATTTGAACGTAATTAAATAAAAATAGAACTTTTCAATCAAGTCGCCACAGTTTCTCTTTAGGATAACATTTAAATTCAACTCTCATAACGTGGTTATAACCCTCGAGGATTGTCCCGCCTTAAGCAACAGTCGTGACGCAACAACCTCTCTACGTCCTTACATACATATCTTATATGAAAAGCAATTAGCAAATACCAGAAAAATTACATAATTTGCAGCAATTTGTGTGTGTGTGTGTGTGTGTGTGTGTGTGTGTGTGTGTGTGTGTGTGTGTGTGTGTTTGCACTCTCGCCTGTGCTTCTCCATGACTATATGTGTGCGTGCGAGCGAGCCTGTGTGTGCCTCTGAAATACAAAAGAATAAAGAGTACATATTTGAAATTGCTTCCAAGTATTCAACCAACAGTAGAGTTCGGAGAGAAAGACAACAACCCATACGAGTTCGGGAATCAAGCGTCCTCTTTCATATCTCTCCATTAAAGTATAGAATTGTTTTAAAATCCTTTATAAAATGGACGTTGGCACGGAATTTAAACTAGTGATATTTATATTCGATAAAGGAAAATATTTATGTTACTATATCTTTCAGAAAACAAACTGATTTCTTTATTATTACTGCTTTTAAATATAGCTTTCAAATTTCATATATTTTTGTATTATATACTTTTGGTGTTACCCGGGTAAAGTTGCAATAAAACATCTTATGTTTAGGTAAGTATATTGGGGAATTATTTTTTTGTAATGATGGCATAGTTTTCTTGAAAATAGAAATAATTTACAGATTTTTAAAGAATATGAAAAAACAATAAGCTATTTTTTATGAAAACTTCATTACTTCACTAAATATCGACAGATAAACTCATTAAATATAACTTAAATATCAATTTTCACTTTTAATTTTATTAATATTTTACGTGTAAACAAACGTTTTCCCTAATAATAAATTAAGATAGCAGTATTGTACATTTACCTGAGATATTGCATTACATGATTAACACGTTTTTAAAAGGAAATGAAAAGAATAATTACAAAATAAGAAATAGTAAGTAGGATTTTGGGAAATTCCAAAGGGAGTTTCAAACATAAATTACTCAATGCATTATTTTAATGAACTGATATGCTTGTATTTTTCAAGAGCGTGTCAATTATTTGAACAACGATCAAGCAATATGATTAGAGGGATTTACACACATTGGCAATTTTGCCAACATAACCAACTGCATGAAATGAAATTCAATTATAATGTATATCAGAATTAAATATCACAACTCTAAAAATGAAGAAATAAAATTTTTAAAAAACATAACTGACTTTAAAAAAAGCAAATATATAATTTTTGCTTACTAAAAAGTAAATACTAATTTTTCAATAACAAAATCATAATTTATCGAAGGCTAATTACCTATAAAATTTGGAAGCTGGCACCGTAATCATCCTTGCGTTTGCTAATCCATCAAATATATTCTAAGCATTTCCGAAACAATCCAATTTTTCATTGCTTGATTAATTACAGCGAACCATAGAGCTCTCTCACGAAACAAAAATGTCATGTGTTCGATATTGTGAAAGTATTCGGGACGATATTTGATCTTTGTTCTCAGCAAAGACCATACAATTTCAGATTTTGTGCGATAAAAAATATGTGATTGCATATTTTTTGTTCACATATACAGATTGCGGACAATTCAACATTCTTTAAGAGACCTTCACGGATTGTGATTACTGTAGATCCATTTAAATATAAAAGATAATATCTCCCTTAAACCTTTTGCATCATAAAATAATAAATTTCATAAAATCTATAAAACAAGTGCATGGAAGAAATGATTGAATAACCTGTGTTTATATAATAATGTACTAATATATATGCCAAGGTGCTTCGACATCGTGTGAAAGCCCTTTATTTGTTTCAGACTGACTGAGAAAGACACGTTAAAATAAAATTATTTTAAATTCCACTTTCCCCAGGAGTTTTACATTTGCCATAAAGTCTTTATTCGGAAAAATGTTCTGGTAAACTTATAAAGGTATCAAATTTAGAAACGTTTTTGAAACAATATTGTTTACCTTTCTCGGAAACATTTCGAATAACAAACGCAATGCGAAATTGGAAAAGTGATGCAAAACCCAATGTCGATTATTCTAATAATACGAACATCGTCTGCATGAGAGTATGGATGATTAATCGGTAAAGTTTTATAATGAATTCGGTTTGCTACCAAGCATCTCTGACGTTGAATACACAAACATACCATGCGTTGAGAAGATAGAATTTGATGATGAAACCGATCTAAATCAACTTTAAATATGAAAACAAAATCAATTTGTCTAATTTAAGTTTCAGAGAATAAATTTATTTTACTTCTACTTATTTTATTTTCGGAATATCCAGAATGTCTGGCGGTTACAAACTTTATTTCGTATTTGTTTACATTCTCGTACTTCTCAAGTATTGTTAGGTAAAAGATAAACAAAACAATTTTAATAAGTGAAACCAATACCACACGACAATTAATAACATCACAAAAATGTAACATGAGAACAATGTACTTTCTAAGTAAGTCAACAATAGAGATGATTCTAAAGCAGAAATATTATCTGAAACAAAAGGTCATAAAACAATTTTTTAGATGGGCTGTGGGGAGAGAGTCATCGCCAAAGATGAAGCCCATAATAGGGAACTAATTGATAGTTGGACCAAAGGTTTAAGATTTCAGAAATACCTCTTCCTTCTCAGATATAAAGGTGATTGTCTGGTCAGCATGTTCACAATCCATATTCTTACTAAATACTCAAAGAACATATGTGTGGGGACAGAAAAGCAGATATATCCGAAGGCTGATTTCACTATTAGAAGACCTAGTTCCGACGTGATAGTCTGAGTTAAGTCTACTTAGGCCCTGCGACGCCATTGGGCGTCATATAGCCAATGGTGGTCACACTTAGAAGGTCTGTGGGACCTCTAAAAAAAGATTTTAACAAATATGTAGGCTAAATATGTGAATCGAACAATAAGTATTCTATGGTCTAAATGGTTTTATAAAAATAGATTCTTGTTTAAGTTATGTATTCTTAGAATAATTATATGTCAACAATCTAAATTGTTCAGAAAAATAAAAGCTACTGATTAAATCATTTATGTTTTCAATTGCAAACTTTTTTCTCACATTAACTTAAATATTTAAAAAAGACAATTTATTGCGAAATGGAATCTATACTACAAGAATCAACTCATTCTTGTAATAGTATTTTCTGAAGATGATTTTGTAATCGCAATGTATATAAGGATAAAGTTATAGTGGTAAAGTTGTTTTATTTATTTCAAATAAAATTACAACACAGTTGCTCCAATTTGTTACATATATATATAAATATATAAGACTCTTTGTCCTGAGTGACTGACAGAGAATCAATGAAGACACATACTTAGAAAGTACTTTTGCAAAATGTTCATTTCAAAGGCTAAACATTGCAATATTATACAGGCTCGCTTCAATAATCTGTATACATTGCATATATTTGCGGTTAAATAATACGCTATTATAACTTTGTATTCCATGACATAGTCAAAATCAATCATTAGTTGCTTTTAAATTTAATAAATTAGAATATGAATGAGAATTTTAAAAGAGTGTAGTATATACTATACTTATTCGTGAAAAAGGAAACACTACTTCATTTTAACCAGTAAATTTGAAATTTCTACAAATTTATGAAATTGTTTAAATTTCCCATTCAGTCACGTCTGTACTTAGAAACTTGTATCACGCAAGACCAGGCTTATCCTCTGCAACCTCTGTCCGGCTTTCACAGTATTTTAGACAATTCTACAACAATGGAAACTATCTAGAGTGCTTTGTCTGATACGAATAAACTATTTATTAGGCATTGAACTATTTTTCCTTGATATACTAAACGCTTTGTGGTGCTGTTGTAGTGGTATTTTATAATATTAAGATAGAGATTCAGAGTCAGTTGGGGAGTGCACTAAGACTCCGATACTATACTAAACCCGTACTTAGCAGTGTTTCTTGTCTTTGGTGTCACGAACATAAACACCTAGATATGCCTGACGTCCTTTTCTATTTTACATACACAAGTTTTTTCATTGAATAGAGAATATCTCCCCCATTCTATCCTTTAGGAGGCCCTCTTAGTGGAGAAATCCATACATCTGTGTGTGTGTGTGTGTGTGTGTGTGTGTGTGTATGTGTGTGTGTGTGTGTGTGTGTGTGTGTGTGTGTGTGTGTGTGTGTGTGTGTGTGTGTGTGTTAGTGTGTGTGTGTGTGTGTGTGTGTGTGTGTGTTAGTGTTTGTGTGTGTGTGTGTGTGTGTGTGTTAGTGTTTGTGTGTGTGTGTTAGTGTGTGTGTGTGTGTGTGTGTGTGTGTGTGTGTGTGTGTGTGTGTGTGTGTGTGTGTGTGTGTGAGTGGGTGTGTGTGTGTGAGTGTGTGTGTGTGTGTGTGTGTGTGTTAGTGTTTGTGTGTGTGTGTGTGTGTGGGTGTGTTAGTGTGTGTGTGTGTGTTAGTGTGTGTGTGTTAGTGTGTGTGTGTGTGTGTGTGTGTGTGTGTGTGTGTGTGTGTGTGTGTGTGTTAGTGTTTGTGTGTGTGTGTGTGTGTGTGTTAGTGTTTGTGTGTGTGTGTGTGTGTGTGTGTTAGTGTGTGTGTGTGTGTTAGTGTGTGTGTGTTAGTGTGTGTGTGTGTGTGTGTGTGTGTGTGTGTGTGTGTGTGTGTGTGAGAGTGGGTGTGTGTGTGTGTGTGTGTGTGTGTGTGAGTGTGTGTGTGTGTGTGTGTGTGCGCGCGCGAGCGCGCGTATGTGTGTGTGTGTGTGTGTGTGTGTGTGTGTGTGTGTATGGTGAGAGAGAGAGAGAGAGAGAGATGATAATAATACGCATCTAAAGATTACGTTAAAGTTTTGTAAGCCTAATAATTACTTATAATATTTAGTCAGTAAAAGTATTGCAAAGGTTTTTGCATTTCCATCCATTTTACAATAAACATAACATTTTAATAACGATAGCGAACTGCTTTAAACGGAAATGGAAGCAAGAGCATTGAAATCCACAGCAACTAATATGGCCCCACTTTGCACGCTACAGGAGGAAGGGCAAACCTACAGGAGTTATTGGATTCCCGATATCAAACCTCAAATACAGGAATATGTAGCACTCGCGGAGAAACTTGGAAGTTCGTATGTTTCAGTAACATTTATGTCTGAACAAAGAAAATGTTAAGATTTTTTTCTCCGCTTAGAGATTGCTTGGATGTCATGACTTGACTACTTTCCAATGCAATTCCTTGCATATTGGGAATTCGTTATATTTCATGAAATTATAGGTCGACTTATGATTGTATATATTAGCAGATTTTTGCTATAATTAATTGAATATTACGTTACTATCACCCAATCTGTATTGCACATTAGCAGTAAATTAAAATATTGCCAATGCATATTTACATTTCTTTCTAATACGTTATTAGGAAATATAGCAGGCTATTATAATAAGTTTTGTAACTAAATTTACATTTTAATTAGGTGCATTTACTAGGGCCTAAATTAATTTTCTAAGAGAATCCAATACCATAAAATTAAATTTTAAATTAATAATGTAAAGTTAAAATCCTAAAAATGCGTATTTTACTCTCCAATAACTAGATTTTACTGTATTCAAATGTTACGTCTATTGCCATCCCTTCTGAAAAAATCATTAGTGCAATTTTTATAAATATATCTAACTAACAACTCTTAAAGGTAAATCGGGTGTTTTGTGAAAGACTTATAAAAACAGAGGTTTAATTTTTTTTATCCGATCGAGGACGTATCCTGCATTTTAATTCATGTCGAGTAAAACAGACATTTAATTGAATAAAAATAAAACCTTTAAAACTTATATACTTCAAAAAAAATTTGAAAAATATGATCACCATCTGTGTATTTGTCATCTTTATTCGTATGTTCACTCGGAGGTTATAGCAAGTTCTATGTAACATATACGTCTTGTGATTGCGCACAGCTGTGTTCTTTTTCCTGTAAGCTACTCAAATTCTATTTTAACTACCTGTTTATCTCGGAGCGGCAACATTTATGCAATGGAGCCCAGATTATCTGCCGTGAAGCCGTGCAAGAGCTATTAGGTGGCAAATTTAAATGATCCCTTTAAGGAACAGCGGAAGTAATATAAAGATCTTTTATTATTGTTTATACTGGGGGAAACACAAAACGAATTAATTCTTTGCCTAGAGACAGCGATTCTATCTTACCCTAACCAAACACCCCCTAGTTCAGGGTAAGAACACCCCCTTGTAAATATTGTATTAAAGTTAAAGATATGTATTACTGCTAGCTAACAAGATAACGAGAAAGTTCACTTACTTTTTGGGTCGAAACCCGTTATGAAGCCTGGGCAAGACGTCTTAGCCGTGGACCCGGCGTCTGTGTCCGGCCAGCAAGCCCATCCGTCGAAAGTCCCCTCGCAGTAGAGCCCTGGAACCACAAACACTAGAAACGTGTATTTTCTGTAATGGCACATCGTGGAAGTATTGTTATTTGTTTTGAAAGAGAATAAGGGCAGGAAATAATACTAATATAAAGAAATATTCAAGTTAAAGAAAGCCTTGATAATTAAGGGAGTTTAATTTATTAGTTTTACAAACAATTAAGTTACATAAAAAAACTATTAACTTTTTAGGAGAAATATGAGTTAAATAGTGCTTAACATTTCCTAATTTAAATTAGAATCAGGTAAAAATCAAATTAATTTATTGCATTTCAACGTAATTTGGTAGGTGGTAGATAATGCAGAAGATTTAAGACAAAAATGTGAGTTGAGTGTATGCGCGCGTATGGATGGTGTGTGTGTGTGTGGGTGTGTTTCTGTGTGTGTGTGTGTGTGGGTGGGTGTAGCTGGGTGTATATATATATATATATATATATATATATATATATATGTGTGTGTGTGTGTGTGTGTGTGTGTGTGTCTGTGTGTGTGTGTGTGTGTGTGTGTGTGTGTGTGTGTGTGTGTGTGTGTGTGTGTGTGTGTGTCTGTGTGTGTGTGTGTGTATGTGTGTGTGTGTGTGTGTGTGTGTGTGTGTGTGTGTGTGTGTGTGTGTGTGTGTGTGTGTGTGTGTGTGTGTGTGTGTGTGTGTGTGTGTGTGTGTATGTGTGTGTGTGTGTGTGTGTGTGTGTGTGTGTGTGTGTGTGTGTGTGTAATTGTTCGGGACCCATCCTTTATGTATTTTATAGAAAGTTGGTACCTTTGCTTGTATGTTAGTTTAACCCTGTATACATTCACAAAACCTTCCTTCCCTGCACTCGTAGCAAACGATACGTCTCTTAAACCAAATTCATTGCTTTCACCTCACACTGAACCCATTTTGTTACTTTGCTGGAATTCGTCTTTGCGCACACATCATGTTACTTATAAACAGTGTTTTTTCTTTGGCTTTTTGTTAGTTTTTCTTTATACACGTTTTAAATCACAGACTCTAGAGCCATGCCCTATTACTTACTCATCGAGCACGACCGTCATGCAAATCTATTTCCTTTGAACTTAATGAACTTGGTATGAATTAAATTTATGAAAAACCAATTGAAATATTAATGTGTCAAGCTCTACCTCTACCAATGCATACTAGTGCGACACTGATGAAGACGTTTAGCTGGCTCGAAACATTTTATCTCATACAACTTGCAATAATAATATTTATTACAGGTTCGGCATGACGTAGTTTTATAATAAATCTGACTTTGAATATCAAAAATGAAGAAATACGGTAAAGATATGGTAATGTATAAGGGAAGAGATGGAATGAAAACCATTTGCATCCTTGGAACATGTAAAGAGGATGGCAGAAGACAGGTGTCCCCGAAAGGTACTAGAGTAAATTCCCTGAGAAGAGAAAGGGAGGGCGGCCACGAATAAGTTGACTTGATGACATCGAGGAAGCAATGACTGCAAGAGACCTAGAAGGAGCATAACGTATGATAGGCGACATTGGAAACTGGAGACGTAGAGGCGGCGACAGCTGTAATAGATCCGTTATATATAGATAATTGGTTTGTACTTTCCTAATTTCAATATAATTTTTTTGTTGATAAAATTAAATTACAAACGTACAAACTAACGTACCTGCGGGGTGGGTTGTTGTATCATTGAGAATGGCGATGCACAGATCGTGCGCTTCTCTCAGCTGTTCCTCAAGTGGCGAAGAAGTCTCGTTCATTACATCTGTGCCCTCTGTAGTCATTTTTGTCGTGTTGTAATCATTAAACCAATGTCCTGAAACAATACAATACATGTTCATCGATAAAGCTAAGTTTTTTGAGATACTAAATATATATGTTAGCGTATATAGCTATATATAAAAACACAACCCTAAGGTTCTACAGAAAAGTTATAGCACTTGAACGAGAGATAAACTAAAAATAATCGGTTTCAATTTAGATGCCATTAAAATATATTTCATTTTTTTAATCACACATTATTCACGTTTCTAAACTTTGAAAAAACTCTGTATAAATAATTTTGACGACAGTTAGAAGTTTCTTATTTTACTGCTACCACCATATCCTCCTCTGCACCAGACTACGTAGATATAAACGTCTAATGATAAATAAAAAAATATTTATATATATGAAAAAAAATTAAAAATCATTAAGACACTAAGCAATGGCATTTTCTTTATAGTTCCAATGTCATGAAAATATGCTTTTATGCTTTCGAAGATTTTTAAATTTAGTTGTCTCAGAATTAAATAAATATAATATATAAATTAACCTCTTTTCAAATATTTTTCTTTATTAAACTTTTTTTAAATTCAACAGCTTACTTCAAAAGTTCAAAATGACTTGTTTTAAAACAAAATTATGTTCGAATGAAAATAAGTGTACTTTTATAAATAACCATTTTAACTGACTTTTACTTCTTTAAACCTTTGTAAAAAAGTTAATACAATTCTTATTTCACATGTAAGTTGTAACCCTTCTAGTTTGTACATAAATTGCTTTGAAACATGTACTGTTTTGGTCTGTAGTTTTAATTTGTAAAAACCCGATTTGATTGTTAAATATAAAGCCACCGAAAAATGGCTTTTATTAGTAATTTTACCCCTGACTACAAGCCTTCCCACACACTTCACTCTTCTTTTTCAATGTCTTTTAGTTCAAAACCGCCCTACATATATCTTGTACAAAGCTTCAATAGTTAATAAAATAAGTTTTATTCTTCAACTCAAGTTCAAATACATTTTTTTAAACTAGTAGTGCATTATACTAGATGTTAATACAGTTGTTTCAAACATTAGTTCATCAATTAAATTTAATTAATTAGTTTCAGTTATATATTGCAAAAAACACTTTTCACAATTAAGGCTAGGTGTTATAACGGGCTTAAATTGAGGATTCAAGTGTTGCAATGGAAAGTTTAAAATTAAAAAATATAAAATTTGAAAATAAACAATTATAAAAATAAATACAGTGTCATAACCAGTGATGCAAAGAAACTTTATAAAGCAAAGCCATTCTTAAAGGGGGATTTTGTTATGATCTTGAATTTGAAGGAGGTAAATGTATCAACCAGGAAAAAGGAAAGCAAAGTCAAAATTCATGTAGAAAGTTCATCAACATTTGAAAATGTGCAAAAAGAAAAATTAAGAAAAAAATCAATAAAAAGAAAATCGCCAAAATTCAAGATTTAAAAAGTTGCAGCCAGATTTTAATTTTAATACTAAAATATAAAATTGGACAAACACCAGAAATTGTGACGTAGCGGTGATACCATTTTGAGGGGTAGATCGTATAATTCTACTCCACTCTCTAAGAGGGTTGTTGGTTGGAACAGGGACCTCAGTTGATATCGGAAGTTTTAAAAAGGCGCTGGAAAGAGAAGAGGAGAAAATGTCAGTAAGTCTAGAGATGCGGGACGAGGGACTACGCAGGACTTCTCCACTTTGAAATGAGTCAAAAGTAGTAAACGTAGACCATCATGTGCTAAGTGCGGAAAATAAGTGGCTGCTAAATGTAACTGTGCGATTCCCAAGCCTTTTTTAGGGATTTCGGTCCCTAATATTGGCAAAATGCAATCAAAATGTGGTGCATTTCATACGATAGAAAAACGGAGGTATACAAAGTTGGCAAACCGTAGATTGCTTTAAAAAAAATGTGACATTAGAATTGGATAAAATAGATTCATTTCTTTTTGGGAAAATGAAAATTCAAGTAATTCTTTTAAATGTAAAAAAACATAAGGAATAAACTATGCTATAAAACTAATGGCTTTATTTATATTAGAGGAAAAGAAAATGTATTGGAAGGGTTGTTCATAAAGTATACAGAAATAAAATTAATATATAAACAATTATGTTTTCTTGTAAACAAATAAAGGGGTCAAAATTAGTATAAATTTGCCCAAGTGTTTTATATGTTACAGTAAAAATGATTAGGAACTGTTAAGTTTGTTTAAATACCAAAATAGAATAATTTAAGCATTAGGTAATTTGGGAGGGAAATATATAAAACTTCACCCATCATAACGGGTTGTAGGCTAAGTGAAACTGCTAAGGAATTAAATCAAAATTAGTAGAAAACAAAATGTCAGAAGACAAATAATTTATGTTGATGTAATTCTCAGAGTTACAGAAAGTAATAAATATTGTTCGAAAACAAACAACAGTCAAAAAGCATATTTTAAATATTAATTGATAAACTTAAATAAGTACGATTTCTGTATAGATATAAAAATGCTGATTTTACAAATAGTGTGGTAATATTAGGCTCTAAATATGATGTATAAAATTAGGTAAATGTTCTGATGACATTAGTTGTCAATTTGGGTTAAATTCTAAAAACGATTTGTTGATCAAAATAGGTGAGGTTTAGCAAATGTTTCTATATATGTGAATTGTCTTTATAAAGTGTTTTATGTTAATATTTTGGGGTTGGTTTTTCATAAATTGTTTTTATGCATGAATTTTATTTTTTTTTAATAGATGAAACTTTCTGATAAATGTGATATAATTGCATAGGTGATTTTTCTTATGAAATTATAAACGATAATATGATTCTCTTTTAGGGAATTTAGTGTATTTTTCTATTAAAAACAAATTAACAGTAAAGCATAAGTTTTCAGATATAAATGTATGCTAGAATTAAGTACATTTTTCTAATGGGTTACATTAGGAACCAAATGGTTCAAAGGGTTAAAAGATGTTAAAATATTCAAATAACTAAGTTAGGACAAAATCATGTAAGACATAAATACTAAGTTCATTTATAAAAGTCTTATTGTGCTTCAGAAATTTTGTAAAACGTATGAAGAAGTTTTGAAAAAAATTAATTTTTTAAAAGTGATACATCTGTGCTGAAGCGAAAATTCAAATAAAATGAAAGACAGTGATTTTACTAGCGCAAAATGAGTTGAAATAATAATAACGCTTATTTTATTAAAGTTTAAACGATAGCATGAGGTACGGAAAAGCAAACTGTGTTTTTGGATCTTGGTTATAGACAATAATCTATATACAGCAATGGAATAAATAGCATTTAGATAAACTCCGTAAAACCACTACATCAAGGCCAAACTACTCACAGGCAACTCAAGTGAAAAGGCTCATGATGCTGTATATAGGCAAGATATTATAGACTACCCTCTAAAGGTTTGGAACTAGACGGGGGGGGGGGGTGAATCATTGCTGAATACCATATACGTAGCTTTCCTTTTGCAGATGATAAAATACTTTTTACAGGAAACAAAGGAAATATCACATACAGGATGATAATGCTAGGAAAGAATTTTGGAAAATGAGGATTGGAGAATAACTTCGATAAGGGACAATGCATGGTCAATCTAAAGACAGCAGTAGGTCTAAATGTCTAGGAATACTTAGTGGTCACTTCAACTGATTCTGGGTTAGATGCACACAGACACACAATGATTACAATAATTTGGCATGATGATATTACAAAGAATATAAGTACCAACTATTTAAATTAATAGTAGACAATTGTTCACTTTACGGTTTAGAGACGAAATTGAGAAATAAAACAATGGAAAACAGAATAAATGCGGTAGGATTGATGTTTTCGGAAAGCTTCAGAAAAACAATAAGAAGTAAAGTACACAGAACAATACACGGAAACAAATCAATGTAGAAAGGAAAACTAGTATGGTGTGGGTGCATGCGAAGAATGGGAGAGGAAACACGCCACTCTTTCGAGGTATCGTACGTGCTGACATTGCGTTGCTCTTCAGTCCTATCGGCATTTTTGCCAATTAATTTTTAAATATGCTTTCCCTTATTAAATTTACTTCTTAAATTTTAAATTCTATTTTCTTGTTATTTTTTCTATTTTAATTCACTGTTTTGCATTAAATTTTGTCATGTAAGGATGTTAAAGCTAGAAGCAGTGTTCACATGTGATCCCATTCTCTTTTGGCGTAGCTTCCCCTCACACCCCCTATTCGAAATAGATTTGGATGAAAAGATAAGCAAGTTAAATTTCCTTAATCGACGTCATCCCCACCACGATTACTACCTGATTCGTGTTGGCACAGATAGGTCATCTGCTAGCGGTCTCTGGGTTCTTTGGATAGTAATTCATTTAAGAAAATTTGACAAGACGCGAGAAAGCGGTATGAATATTCATGACGTAATAACATAGCTAAATTCGAAAAAAAATTGAATTTTTCAAAATGCAGTGCATTCTTATTATTTATTACATAATTATTTGGGTCTATCTCTTGATTACTATTTCAACGTTCTAGCCCCAAGTAGCCCCAAAGAATATCTGTAAGCATTTTGAGTCCTCTAAGTTGACGAAGCCTGTAGAAATAAATACGTTAGGTTATAATGGGCGCTTGAAGTGTTGTGCTGGCCACAATACCTTCTTCGGGTTGCTTTACTCTGTCTCTTTTGAGGGATGCTAATGGAATAAAGAGGGGTCGTTATTATAACTTGATAAGTTTTATTTTTAAACGTGCTATAACTTATATTTCTAAAGCAAAGTATATCTCACTTTAGTTTCAGGAAGTGAAAGCAGCTCTTTAAAAGGAACTGGGGCCGCTTTAAGTACGCCATTATACTTACCACTTTTTCTGTGCCTTTATTTTCTTGCTAGAAGTTTGATTTCAAAATATTCGTTTACGATTTTAATTTAATGAAAACTCCGTCTAATTTTGATAAATCGTTTACTTTTTGAAAATAATAAACAATTATAGAACCTTGGTACAAATATTTAGGGAACTTATTATCACACTTGGCTAACACACTTATAAAATACTTAAATATAACCTTCTGTAATAATTTGTAACCTTCTGATGATGCGAATTATACATAAATGTTCTGTAAATATTTGTAGTAAGGGTTTATAACTGATTATTAATTATAATTATTATACTGTGTTTTTATTGCTTTTGGATCTTTTTCTTCTAAATGTGATATTATATTTCAAAATATCACCTCTATAAAATCTAGAAGAATAGGCTACCTGCCAGTCCATTTATTAGTTTATGTCCGACCTCGCTGTAGCATTCCTTGTCCTTTGTGGAGATGTCCTAAGTTGCTTGTCTTGCAGTTCTTCCCTTTGATCATTTGGAATGTTACAGTAGCCAATGTGGGGTTGGATATTGATACGCCCCAAGGCAGGATCGCACGTCAGAAACATTTGCTGTACGGGGTTGCAACCCTTCCTTTTCTCATTTCCACTCGTTTCTTCTCTAATTACATTTCCTTTCATCATGACTATAACTTGGTCGCGTCGATACTTCTAATCTCTTCCCGTGCATTGATAATACGTTGAAAGCTTCCCACACCGCAGTAGCTAATTGTATTTGTTTGTAAAAAAAATACAGGCATATAAAAAAAAATTAAAGTCATTTACTATTAAGGCAAACAGAGAAATTTTAATTTCTTTTTATTAAATAATTATAAGTAACATAAGTAAAGTAACATAACCCATGCGTTAAAACAGCTGCCCTACGATATACCCTATAAATATAAAACTAGCTGTTTTATGAAATCATGTTATCAAATATTTTAAGCCAAATGGGACGAAATAACTATATTGCATATCTTGCACCTGTGTGAAACGTTTTCCAAATTTAAATAATTAATTATTATTTAAAAAAATTTGTATTTATATCAATTATACAATGTATTGTAAGACAACTCATTTTTTAAAATTAGTTGCCACCTTTAAAAATATACAACAGTGACTACACCCTGAACTCGTAGGGATAAAAAAGCGTTTGAAACCCAATAAATTAAATACTTCTCGAGGTCTTTATTAGAATAAATTCAACACGTACTTTATAGACGATGCTTTATCCGTACAGAAACGATCATCGACTGTTGCACTTTTTTATGGTATATCTAACACGTCACTACATCATATACCTTGGCCTTTTTGTGAAACGTTTTTTTCTCATGTAAAACTAGAAGTAATTCATTAAATTCAATTAATGAACCAATACTTAGAAAAAACTTTTTTAACATCAAGTGATATCCAACACAAAGTTTTAAAGAAGTGTATTTGAACCTGAGCGTATGAATAAAAAGTATTTTATTGGCAATTGAAAATTTGAACAATATATCTGTATATATATATATATATATATATATATATATATATATATATATATATATATATATATATTTTCTTGTTTAATAATTTAAAACACCATAGGGTATTCAAATACAAGAATATTTATTAATTTATAATCAAAGCTTTTCGTTGGTAAACAGTACCAACATCATCAGAATGAAACATTTTCATTCCTGATGGGTTTGGTACTGTTAACCAACGAAAACCTTTGATTATAAATTATTAAATATTCTTGTATTTGAATAACCTATGTTGTTTTAAAATAAATAAATAAATAAATAAATATATATATATATATATATATATATATATATATATATATATATATATATAAGGAGAGTGAGAACTAATTGTAAGAATAAAATCTTTTCTTAAGAATTGAATAAGTAAAATCTTTGCATACACAATTTATGCTTGTGATGTAAAACTGTGTATTTGGTATTTTTATGCGGTTTTTGATAAAACTAAGTTTGCTTTAGGCAACAAAAACATTTATTTATTTTAAAAAAGTCTATGCATGATTACTACAAGTCCAAAGGTCAATTGCCGCAATAAATAGTTTTCACGTTAATGACAGGAAAACTAAGACAAAGAAAACGTAATCATAAAGCTCTCAATATATAAATAAATCAACAAACCAAATGAATAAAAATGTATATATGTATATATATATATATATATATATATATATGTGTGTGTGTGTGTGTGTGTGTGTGTGTTGCAACGTCCTTCCCCTCACTTCACAGCACGCAGAATACCAAAATTTTCTTGTTTACAAAACTATTCTTTCTATTTCCGTCTCATGTTCGTTTAACCTTTCGTATATGTTATTTGTCTAAGTCTCAGTTTCTTTTTGGTAGTCATCGAATTTTAACTGGAAAGCCTCCCATAACTGTCGTCTTTCCATTTTCTCTTCAGCTTTTTCTTTCTCTCTCAATTGTCTCTCTTCCTCTCTCAATCGTGTTTCTTTATCTTCTCTCTCCTTCTCTCTTTGTTTTTCTTCCGCCTTCTCTTTCTCTCGCTCTTCTTTATCTTTTTCTTCATTTGCCTTGAAAAAGGCCATCAATTTATCCATCTCTGATTTAGATATTTTGATTTAATATTTATTTATTATTCAATTAATTATTTATCCACTTATTCATTTCTATTGGATTTCCTTTAGGCCATATGGTTCCTTACCCGCTCTTTCGTCTAAATATTTATTCAATTGCAGTTATTTATTTACTTTATTTTTATTTGTACGCTTTTGGATTCCTTCAATTTATATTATTATTTAAAAATTTAATTGCATTATTTAAAACATTCTGACTTTACTTATTTAAACAATCTCGATTTATTTCTATAATTTAACTATTTAATCTTGATATAGGGAACCTGTTCAAAGTCCCTAACGTTCGGGCGCCAATTCTGCAACGTCCCACCCTACTTTGTATTGATATCCCTACTCGCAGAATACCAAAATTTCGTTGTTTAAAAAACTTATTTATAAACAAAAAAACATCTGCCAATCACCCCGCTTGTTAAACCGTGCTACAATCCCTGAGTTACGTGTATATTTCCCGCTCATAGGGTCATGCCCAAAACAAGCCTATTCCCGCTGACTACTATTTTAAAATAAGTATAATCTTCTCAAAATTGGTTTATCAATTATGTAGGGTCTAGATATAGTCACACATGTCATTTCAATAGTCAGCTTGAGAGAAACACATTTAAAATAATACACAAAATATTCACAGAGTCTTACCACCTGATGATGATCTGCAGAGACAGCAAGGGGACGTGCAAAATATGATCGTGTTTAATTTACCTATTTTAAAAGGCTCCTGTGCCCTTTTAAACACAATCTGCCAGTAGATAAATCTCTGGACTTTTATACAAAAAACCAACTAATCTTTAGGCTAGCTCAATGAAGTTAGTTGAGAGAAACTCTTTAAAAACATTAGGTTTTAACTATTATCAATTAATGGAATTTAATTAAACTTGTTTACTGATTTAATAATAATTTTCATATTAGTTGGAAAAAGCTAAAAAGTTTTTATTGATTATTCAACACAGGATGAAATGCAAATACTGTTGATTTTTATAACATATTTAATTTTTATTTATTTAAATAAAAAAGAAAATTTATCTTTTCAAATAAAACACAATAATTTTGACAAAAACAATTCACTAAATAACTTGTTATCTTTCATATTTTAAAATCTTATAATTTCTATATATATCAATTACATTTACATAAAAATAAAATCATTTCCCAAGTTAGACATAATAAAAATTTGTCTTTTATATTAAATTGGTAAATTCGTATTTATGACACATAATTTTTAAATTTATAATATACGAAAAATTCTTATTTCCTTGAAAATAAATGGCTCATGGCCAAAACCCCTTTGTAAGTTTAATATTTATCATTTGAAATATTCTGATCACACAAATTAATTTTATTAACCGTAAAATTTATTTAATTTTTATATAGAGTGAAGTCATTGTTTAAGCTTGAATATTTGTTTGAATTTAATAAAATTAACTGACTACATTTGACGTAATTGGTTTCGAATAGAGAAAATGACTTGCCAAAGATGTTCCTGCCGGTCCTAGAGTCCCTCGTCTGGATTCCCTGGTCCATGGACATCGGAAGTCGCTATCCCTGGTTCGTCGGTGGTGGTTTTCCTCCATTCCCGAGTCCTGGAGGCTGAGTCTGGAGCCTTCGTCCCTTGATAGTCCTAGACGTCGGAAGCGTTGAGGTTCGATCCCATCTGGCCTGATGGCGGTCTTATTCGCGATCCGGCATAGCGGTCCGCGGCACCTCGTATTAAAAATTTATTTCAGACTCTCCTTAAGGTCTTAGAGACCTAGTATATATAGCGGTGGAGTTACCCTACCTCACCCCGCCTGCAACACTTGCTATCTTTGGATATTCCTTGTACAGGCAAGTCGGGCAACGAATCCGTTTTAGCTTTCAGAGTTTGATTATCATTTTTGGAACACTGAAAAATGTCTATTTTATTAAATTTGCTGTAACTTTTTTTGTTTTTTAAGTTTTTCAAATTTTGTTTTCACTAATGTTTATTCTGGCTTATTCTGGTTCTTCTACAATGTCGATGAGAGTTCTACGTGGTTTTGTTCTTAAGTTAGCTTTTTTAAGCACTTAGAAAATTTTCGCCTCACTCCCGATGGTCAAATTTAGCTAGTTATTACAAATTTATTCTCTAATACTTTTTAATTTAGCTTAATTATCCTATTTATGGTTTTATTTACTTCTTCACTCTTTATTATTCTTATAACTCCAAACTTGATTAATTTAAAAATCAACTTTATTACTTAAAAACAGGAAATTATTTATTTCCTATTTGTCACGGTATTTGAGACCGTTACAGTGTGTGTGTGCGCGCGCACTATACAGTTGAACAGTAACAGTTGAAACAGTAATTTTTGGTTTTGTATGAAAAAAAGATTGATACTTGTTTAATTGTATGAATTATTTTTATTTCATATAATTATTTGTTTAAATAATTTTTGTTTATGAAACGTGTATATATATATATATATATATATATATATATATATATATATATCATATATATTTATATTAAATCCACGTGTTTTTCAATCTAAAATTTGCGATGGTTTAGCATTAGGGCTAAACAATAATATACCCTAAAAATATCAAAATTCATGTATCACAAATGGTAAATATTAAAATAAAATTCTCCATTAAAGTAATAACCTGGAACGTACTTATAAGAGCAATCCACAGGTACGTTTTGTTGCTTAGAGTGGTGTAAGATAATATTGAAACGTAAAGGCACCGTAAAGGTAAATGATACCTGATATTTACAGAATATTTGCAAATCAATATGTGTACAACGGCACGATCAGCTACCTTCACTAAGTGTCTTGAAACATTCCTTTTCTCGTTTTTGTTACAAAACCATTTCAAGTTTTCCAGGATTTCTGTTGCCTCCTTAGTTATTCGAGACGTGTGTTATATTTATCTTTATTAATTTTTATTGCCTATTCCAAAACTATTAACCCCAAAATACTGTCAGAGACCTATTGATCGTAGGAAATCACAGTTATTTTCTTACTCTGCTTTAGTTTATACAACAGATAATTATATTTTCACCATGAGGGATCTTTATAATGGATTGCGTGGTAAGGAATGGGCCTCACTAACTGGAGTTCTCTAGTAATAGATCGTTTCTGGAGGTATCTAGTAATAGAACATAACTGAAGTACTCTAGTAATAGATCATCACTGGAGGTGTCTAGTAATATATCATCGCTGGAGATCTCTAGTAATAGATCGTCGCTGGAGATCTCTAGTAATAGATCGTCACTCGAGATCTCTAGTAGTAGATCGTCACTGGAGATGTCTAGTAATATATCATCGCTGGAGATCTCTAGTAATAGATCGTCACTGGAGGTGACTAGTAATAGATCGTCACTGGAGATCTCTAGTAGTAGATCGTCACTGGAGGTGTCTAGTAATATATCATCGCTGGAGATCTCTAGTAATAGATCGTCACTGGAGGTGTCTAGTAATATATCATCGCTGGAGATCTCTAGTAATAGATCGTCGCTGGAGGTGACTAGTAATAGATCGTCACTGGCGATCTTAGTAATAAATCGTCGCTGGAGGTGACTAGTAATATATCATCGCTGGAGATCTCTAGTAATAGATCGTCGCTGGAGATCTCTAGTAATAGATCGTCACTGGCGATCTTAGTAATAGATCGTCACTGGAGGTGACTAGTAATAGATCGTCACTGGAGATCTCTAGTAGTAGATCGTCACTGGAGGTGTCTAGTAATATATCATCGCTGGAGATCTCTAGTAATAGATCGTCACTGGAGGTGTCTAGTAATATATCATCGCTGGAGATCTCTAGTAATAGATCGTCGCTGGAGGTGACTAGTAATAGATCGTCACTGGCGATCTTAGTAATAAATCGTCGCTGGAGGTTACTAGTAATATATCATCGCTGGAGATCTCTAGTAATAGATCGTCGCTGGAGATCTCTAGTAATAGATCGTCACTGGCGATCTTAGTAATAAATCGTCGCTGGAGGTGACTAGTAATATATCATCGCTGGAGATCTCTAGTAATAGATCGTCACTGGAGGTGTCTAGTAATATATCATCGCTGGAGATCTCTAGTAATAGATCGTCACTGGAGATGTCTAGTAATATATCATCGCTGGATTTCTCTAGTAATAGATCGTCACTGGAGGTGACTAGTAATAGATCGTCACTGGCAATCTTAGTAATAAATCGTCGCTGGAGGTGACTAGTAACATATCATCGCTGGAGATCTCTAGTAATAGATCGTCGCTGGAGATCTCTAGTAATAGATCGTCACTGGAGATCTCTAGTATTAGATCGTCACTGGAGATGTCTAGTAATATATCATCGCTGGATTTCTCTAATAATAGATCGTCACTGGAGGTGACTAGTAATAGATCGTCACTGGAGATCTCTAGTAGTAGATCGTCACTGGAGATGTCTAGTAATATATCATCGCTGGAGATCTCTAGTAATAGATCGTCACTGGAGGTGACTAGTAATAGATCGTTTCTGGAGATCTCTAGTCGTAGATCGTCACTGGAGGTGTCTAGTAATATATCATCGCTGGAGATCTCTAGTAATAAATCGTCGCTGGAAGTGACTAGTAATATATCATCGCTGGAGATCTCTAGTAATAGATCGTCACTGGAGGTGTCTAGTAATATATCATCGCTGGAGATCTCTAGTAATAGATCGTCGCTGGAGGTGACTAGTAATAGATCGTCACTGGCGATCTTAGTAATAAATCGTCGCTGGAGGTGACTAGTAATATATCATCGCTGGAGATCTCTAGTAATAGATCGTCGCTGGAGATCTCTAGTAATAGATCGTCACTGGAGATCTTAGTAATAAATCGTCGCTGGAGATGACTAGTAATAGATCGTCACTGGAGGTGTCTAGTAATATAACATCGCTGGAGATCTCTAGTAATAGATCGTCGCTGGAGGTGACTAGTAATAGATCGTCACTGGAGATCTTAGTAATAAATCGTCGCTGGAGGTGACTAGTAATATATCATCGCTGGAGATCTCTAGTAATAGATCGTAGCTGGAGGTGACTAGTAATAGATCGTCACTGGAGGTGTCTAGTAATATATCATCGCTGGAGATCTCTAGTAATAGATCGTCGCTGGAGGTGACTAGTAATAGATCGTCACTGGAGATCTTAGTAATAAATCGTCACTGGAGGTGACTAGTAATATATCATCGCTGGAGATCTCTAGTAATAGATCGTCGCTGGAGATCTCTAGTAATAGATCGTCACTGGCGATCTTAGTAATAAATCGTCGCTTTAGATGACTAGTAATAGATCGTCACTGGAGGTGTCTAGTAATATAACATCGCTGGAGATCTCTAGTAATAGATCGTCGCTGGAGGTGACTAGTAATAGATGATCACTGGCGATCTTAGTAATAAATCGTCATGCTTCATTTATCTCCTTCAAATCCAATCTCGCTTTAGGAATGACTTTACTTTATAACGTTTCTTGGAATAGCTGCTTATGGCACTGTATTTATATTTGTTTATTTACAAAAATTAAAATTTTACATTTAAATTTAAAATTTCCATTGTAAAGCACACACACACCCACCCATACACGCGCGCGCGCGCTTTTGTGTGTGTGTGTGTGTGTGTGTGTGTGTGTGTGTGTGTGTGTGTGCGTGTGATATATATATATATATATCGCAATATGTATTCTTGTGTATTAATAAAGATATAAGTCAATATACAAATACAAGAATTATATGAATTTTATGAATAACTATATTATTTGAATTGTAAATTCAATAATAATTCTTGTATTTGTATTTTAACTTATTTCTTTATATATATATATATATATATATATATATATATATATATATATATATATATATATATATAGTGAATGGTTTAACTAAAACTTCAGTATTAACAAGAATAATTGATGTGACAAAATATTCGTAGCAATAAATAAAGTTGCACATATGTAGATTTTTCTCGTGAAGAGTTAGAATAAAACGTCCATAGCTAGTAAATATTGTAATCTACAGAATACGACATTTCTATTTTTTGGCCTATTATCTAACCCTATTACAACCAAAAATACCTAGGTTTGGCCTATTACAAACAAAAATACTTTAATATACTGTGGTGAAGGTTTAAGACTCGAACAGTTCTATTTTTAGTTATTGTTCAGTTCCGTTGTTCAACCAAAGATCTAAGAGGTTAACAGAAACTGGATCAGACCAGAGTAGAGAAGCACTTGAGACTAGCAATTGCATTTACGTGGCTTCTTCCTTAGATACAAGCTGTGTGTGGACGTCACCCAACCTTCTACCAATATCGTATTGCATGATACAGTTGAAAGCTTTACAACGTCTTTCCCTTTAAACTCAAAGACCTAGCGAAAGAATATTTAAAATAACATTTTCAGTTCCTTCTATTAATTCATATAATTCTCTGTTTATATATACATACGTGTAGTTTCAATTTGCAATAATTATTAAAATACATTTTATTAAACTTGTAGTGGATGACATTTGATATTAATACAGTTTTTAAAAATAAATTAAACTAATTCTTAAATTTATTGATCTAATTTTTTGTATATGGCATAAAAACGTTTCACAAGACCGGTAAGGTATGCAATATAGTTATTTCGTCCCATTTGGCCTAAAATAAGCCATAAAATAGGATTTCATAAAACACCTGATTTTATATTATAGGCGATGTGGTAGAACAGCCATTTTAAGCATTGGGTATGTGACTTTATTTATATTAATTGTAATTATCAAATAAAAAGTAACTAAAATACAATTGTCTCTCTTCTCGTAAGTAGGAATTGACTTTAAAAGATTTTTGTTTTGTATTACTTGTTTGAAGATAGCAAACTGTATTTTTGCAGAGATGTCACATAAACGTTTTGAGCAAACACAACAGATATATGTAACTTGGAACAAGGCATTACCTACTGATACTTCTCAACAGTTTGGTTTCGCACTTGGTCACTGTAAAGTTGGGAGCCACGGACAAGACTATTGTTTAGGTGTGTGAATCTGTAGTGTTTTGATGTTCTATTGTATATTAATAATAGCGTTACCCTTTCGCACGTTGCTGCGCCTGAATTCATAATGTTTGCAATAAGAAAAGCAAATCAAACATGAAAATATTTAATTCATTTACTGCAATGCTAGAGGATAGACAATGTTTTTCTTCATTTCATTAGGCGTATAAACACAAAAATTTTAGGTGTTCCAACAAGTGAGAACAAAATATATAATTATCAGTGGTAAAAGCTCACCGTTACAGAACCTACACCAAACATCACACGAATCAACTTAATCCTTTGGGACGGAGCCCTGTTATAGGATCCACACCAAACCTCATACGAACCATCCTAAGCCTCTGGGGCGGAGCCCTGTTACAGGATCTATAACAAACCTCACACGAACTATCCTAAGCCCATGGGGCGGAGCCCTGTTACAGGGCCAACACTAATAACTCACACGAATTATCCTTGGCCTCTGGGGCGGAACCCTGTTATAGGATCCACACTAAACCTCACACGAACCATCTTTAGCCTCAGGAGCGGAGCCTTGTTACAGGATCTACACTACACCTCACACGAACCATCTTAAGCCTCTAGGGCGGAGTGCTGTTATAGGATCTCTACTAAACCTCACACTTACCAATACTAGCCTCAGGGACGGAGCACTGTTATAGGATCTACACTAAACCTCACACGAACCATCATTACCTTCTGGGACGGAGCCCTGTTATAGGATCTACACTAAACCTCACGCGAACCTTCTTAAGCCTCAGGACCGGTGCACTGTTATAGGATCTACACTAAACCTCACACGAACCATCTTAAGCCTCAGGACCGGTGCACTGTTATAGGATCTACACTACACCTCACACGAACCATCTTAAGCCTCAGGAGCGGTGCACTGTTATAGGATCTACACTACACCTCACACGAACCATCTTAAGCCTCAGGACCGGAGCACTGTTATAGGATCTACACTAAACCTCACACGAACCATCTTAAGCCTCAGGACCGGAGCACTGTTATAGGATCTACACTAAACCTCACACGAACCATCTTAAGCCTCAGGAGCGGTGCACTGTTATAGGATCTACACTAAACCTCACACGAACCATCTTAAGCCTCAGGACCGGTGCACTGTTATAGGATCTACACTAAACCTCACACGAACCACCTTAAGCCTCAGGACCGGTACACTGTTATAGGATCTACACTAAACCTCACACGAACCACCTTTAGCCTCAGGACCGGAGCACTGTTATAGGATCTACACTAAACCTCACACGAACCACCTTAAGCCTCAGGACCGGTGCACTGTTATAGGATCTACACTAAACCTCACACGAACCACCTTAAGCCTCAGGACCGGAGCACTGTTATAGGATCTACACTAAACCTCACACGAACCACCTTAAGCCTCAGGACCGGTGCACTGTTATAAGATCTACACTAAACCTCACACGAACCATCATTAGCCTGTGGGGTGGAACCCTGTTATAGGATCTACACTACACCTCACACGAACCATCTTAAGCCTCAGGACCGGTGCACTGTTATAGGATCTACACTAAACCTCACACGAACCATCATTAGCCTCAGGAGCGGTGCACTGTTATAGGATCTACACTAAACCTCACACGAACCATCTTAAGCCTCAGGACCGGTGCACTGTTATAGGATCTACACTAAACCTCACACGAACCATCTTAAGCCTCAGGAGCGGTGCACTGTTATTGGATCTACACTAAACCTCACACGAACCATCTTAAGCCTCAGGAGCGGTGCACTGTTATAGGATCTACACTAAACCTCACACGAACCATCTTAAGCCTCAGGAGCGGTGCACTGTTATAGGATCTACACTAAACCTCACACGAACCATCTTAAGCCTCCGGACCGGTGCACTGTTATAGGATCTACACTAAACCTCACACGAACCATCTTAAGCCTCAGGAGCGGTGCACTGTTATAGGATCTACACTAAACCTCACACGAACCATCTTAAGCCTCAGGAGCGGTGCACTGTTATAGGATCTACACTAAACCTCACACGAACCATCTTAAGCCTCAGGAGCGGTGCACTGTTATAGGATCTACACTAAACCTCACACGAACCATCTTAAGCCTCAGGACCGGTGCACTGTTACAGGATCTACACTAAACCTCACACGAACCATCTTAAGCCTCAGGAGCGGTGCACTGTTATAGGATCTACACTAAACCTCACACGAACCATCTTAAGCCTCAGGAGCGGTGCACTGTTATAGGATCTACACTAAACCTCACACGAACCATCTTAAGCCTCCGGACCGGTGCACTGTTATAGGATCTACACTAAACCTCACACGAACCATCTTAAGCCTCAGGAGCGGTGCACTGTTATAGGATCTACACTAAACCTCACACGAACCATCTTAAGCCTCAGGAGCGGTGCACTGTTATAGGATCTACACTAAACCTCACACGAACCATCTTAAGCCTCAGGAGCGGTGCACTGTTATAGGATCTACACTAAACCTCACACGAACCATCTTAAGCCTCAGGACCGGTGCACTGTTACAGGATCTACACTAAACCTCACACGAACCATCTTAAGCCTCAGGACCGGTGCACTGTTATAGGATCTACACTAAACCTCACACGAACCATCTTAAGCCTCAGGAGCGGTGCACTGTTATAGGATCTACACTAAACCTCACACGAACCATCATTAGCCTCAGGAGCGGTGCACTGTTATAGGATCTACACTAAACCTCACACGAACCATCTTAAGCCTCAGGACCGGTGCACTGTTATAGGATCTACACTAAACCTCACACGAACCATCTTAAGCCTCAGGAGCGGTGCACTGTTATAGGATCTACACTAAACCTCACACGAACCATCTTAAGCCTCAGGAGCGGTGCACTGTTATAGGATCTACACTAAACCTCACACGAACCATCATTAGCCTGTGGGGTGGAACCCTGTTATAGGATCTACACTACACCTCACACGAACCATCTTAAGCCTCAGGACCGGTGCACTGTTATAGGATCTACACTAAACCTCACACGAACCATCATTAGCCTCAGGAGCGGTGCACTGTTATAGGATCTACACTAAACCTCACACGAACCATCTTAAGCCTCAGGACCGGTGCACTGTTATAGGATCTACACTAAACCTCACACGAACCATCTTAAGCCTCAGGAGCGGTGCACTGTTATAGGATCTACACTAAACCTCACACGAACCATCTTAAGCCTCAGGAGCGGTGCACTGTTATAGGATCTACACTAAACCTCACACGAACCATCTTAAGCCTCAGGACCGGTGCACTGTTATAGGATCTACACTAAACCTCACACGAACCATCTTAAGCCTCAGGAGCGGTGCACTGTTATAGGATCTACACTAAACCTCACACGAACCATCTTAAGCCTCAGGAGCGGTGCACTGTTATAGGATATACACTAAACCTCACACGAACCATCTTAAGCCTCAGGACCGGTGCACTGTTATAGGATCTACACTAAACCTCACACGAACCATCTTAAGCCTCAGGACCGGTGCACTGTTACAGGATCTACACTAAACCTCACACGAACCATCTTAAGCCTCAGGACCGGTGCACTGTTATAGGATCTACACTAAACCTCACACGAACCATCTTAAGCCTCAGGACCGGTGCACTGTTATAGGATCTACACTAAACCTCACACGAACCATCTTAAGCCTCAGGACCGGTGCACTGTTATAGGATCTACACTAAACCTCACACGAACCATCTTAAGCCTCAGGACCGGTGCACTGTTATAGGATCTACACTAAACCTCACACGAACCATCTTAAGCCTCAGGAGCGGTGCACTGTTATAGGATCTACACTAAACCTCACACGAACCATCTTAAGCCTCAGGAGCGGTGCACTGTTATAGGATCTACACTAAACCTCACACGAACCATCTTAAGCCTCAGGAGCGGTGCACTGTTATAGGATCTACACTAAACCTCACACGAACCATCTTAAGCCTCAGGACCGGTGCACTGTTATAGGATCTACACTAAACCTCACACGAACCATCTTAAGCCTCAGGACCGGTGCACTGTTACAGGATCTACACTAAACCTCACACGAACCATCTTAAGCCTCAGGACCGGTGCACTGTTATAGGATCTACACTAAACCTCACACGAACCATCTTAAGCCTCAGGACCGGTGCACTGTTATAGGATCTACACTAAACCTCACACGAACCATCTTAAGCCTCAGGACCGGTGCACTGTTATAGGATCTACACTAAACCTCACACGAACCATCTTAACCCTCAGGACCGGTGCACTGTTACAGGATCTACACTAAACCTCACACGAACCATCTTAAGCCTCAGGACCGGTGCACTGTTACAGGATCTACACTAAACCTCACACGAACCATCTTAAGCCTCAGGAGCGGTGCACTGTTATAGGATCTACACTAAACCTCACACGAACCATCTTAAGCCTCAGGAGCGGTGCACTGTTATAGGATCTACACTAAACCTCACACGAACCATCTTAAGCCTCAGGACCGGTGCACTGTTACAGGATCTACACTAAACCTCACACGAACCATCTTAAGCCTCAGGAGCGGTGCACTGTTATAGGATCTACACTAAACCTCACACGAACCATCTTAAGCCTCAGGAGCGGTGCACTGTTATAGGATCTACACTAAACCTCACACGAACCATCTTAAGCCTCAGGACCGGTGCACTGTTATAGGATCTACACTAAACCTCACACGAACCATCTTAAGCCTCAGGACCGGTGCACTGTTACAGGATCTACACTAAACCTCACACGAACCATCTTAAGCCTCAGGACCGGTGCACTGTTATAGGATCTACACTAAACCTCACACGAACCATCTTAAGCCTCAGGAGCGGTGCACTGTTATAGGATCTACACTAAACCTCACACGAACCATCTTAAGCCTCAGGAGCGGTGCACTGTTATAGGATCTACACTAAACCTCACACGAACCATCTTAAGCCTCAGGACCGGTGCACTGTTATAGGATCTACACTAAACCTCACACGAACCATCTTAAGCCTCAGGAGCGGTGCACTGTTATAGGATCTACACTAAACCTCACACGAACCATCATTAGCCTCTGGGGCGGAACCCTGTTATAGGATCTACACTAAACCTCACACGAACCATCTTAAGCCTCAGGACCTGTGCACTGTTATAGGATCTACACTAAACCTCACACGAACCATCCTAAGCCTCAGGACCGGTGCACTGTTATAGGATCTACACTAAACCTCACACGAACCATCTTAAGCCTCAGGAGCGGTGCACTGTTATAGGATCTACACTAAACCTCACACGAACCATCTTAAGCCTCAGGACCGGTGCACTGTTATAGGATCTACACTAAACCTCACACGAACCATCATTACCCTCTGTGACGGAGCTCTGTTATAGGATCTACACTAAACCTCACACGAACCATCTTAAGCCTCAGGACCGGTGCACTGTTACAGGATCTACACTAAACCTCACACGAACCATCTTAAGCCTCAGGACCGGTGCACTGTTATAGGATCTACACTAAACCTCACACGAACCATCTTAAGCCTCAGGACCGGTGCACTGTTATAGGATATACACTAAACCCCACACGAACCATCATTACCCTCTGTGACGGAGCTCTGTTACAGGATCTACACTAAACCTCACACGAACCATCTTAAGCCTCAGGAGCGGTGCACTGTTATAGGATCTACACTAAACCTCACACGAACCATCTTAAGCCTCAGGAGCGGTGCACTGTTATAGGATCTACACTACACCTCACACGAACCATCTTAAGCCTCAGGACCGGTGCACTGTTATAGGATCTACACTACACCTCACACGAACCATCCTAAGCCTCAGGACCGGTGCACTGTTATAGGATCTACACTAAACCTCACACGAACCATCATTACCCTCTGTGACGGAGCACTGTTATAGGATCTACACTAAACCTCACACGAACCATCCTAAGCCTCAGGACTGGTGCACTGTTATAGGATCTACACTAAGCCTCACACGAACCATCTTAAGCCTCAGGACCGGTGCACTGTTATAGGATCTACACTACACCTCACACGAACCATCTTAAGCCTCAGGACTGGTGCACTGTTATAGGATCTACACTAAACCTCACACGAACCATCTTAAGCCTCAGGACTGGTGCACTGTTATAGGATCTACACTAAGCCTCACACGAACCATCTTAAGCCTCAGGACCGGTGCACTGTTATAGGATCTACACTACACCTCACACGAACCATCTTAAGCCTCAGGACCGGTGCACTGTTATAGGATCTACACTAAACCTAACACGAACCATCCTAAGCCTCAGGACCGGTGCACTGTTACAGGATCTACACTAAACCTCACACGAACCATCTTAAGCCTCAGGAGCGGTGCACTGTTATAGGATCTACACTAAACCTCACACGAACCATCTTAAGCCTCAGGAGCGGTGCACTGTTATAGGATCTACACTACACCTCACACGAACCATCTTAAGCCTCAGGACCGGTGCACTGTTACAGGATCTACACTAAACCTCACACGAACCATCTTAACCCTCAGGACCGGTGCACTGTTATAGGATCTACACTAAACCTCACACGAACCATCTTAAGCCTCAGGACCGGTGCACTGTTACAGGATCTACACTAAACCTCACACGAACCATCTTAAGCCTCAGGAGCGGTGCACTGTTATAGGATCTACACTAAACCTCACACGAACCATCTTAAGCCTCAGGAGCGGTGCACTGTTATAGGATCTACACTAAGCCTCACACGAACCATCTTAAGCCTCAGGAGCAGTGCACTGTTATAGGATCTACATTACACCTCACACGAACCATCTTAAGCCTCAGGACCGGTGCACTGTTATAGGATCTACACTAAGCCTCACACGAACCATCTTAAGCCTCAGGACCGGTGCACTGTTATAGGATCTACACTACACCTCACACGAACCATCTTAAGCCTCAGGACCGGTGCACTGTTATAGGATCTACACTAAACCTCACACGAACCATCTTAAGCCTCAGGACCGGTGCACTGTTACAGGATCTACACTAAACCTCACACGAACCATCTTAAGCCTCAGGAGCGGTGCACTGTTATAGGATCTACACTAAACCTCACACGAACCATCTTAAGCCTCAGGACCGGTGCACTGTTACAGGATCTACACTAAACCTCACACGAACCATCTTAAGCCTCAGGAGCGGTGCACTGTTATAGGATCTACACTAAACCTCACACGAACCATCTTAAGCCTCAGGAGCGGTGCACTGTTATAGGATCTACACTAAGCCTCACACGAACCATCTTAAGCCTCAGGAGCAGTGCACTGTTATAGGATCTACACTACACCTCACACGAACCATCTTAAGCCTCAGGACCGGTGCACTGTTATAGGATCTACACTAAACCTCACACGAACCATCTTAAGCCTCAGGACCGGTGCACTGTTATAGGATCTACACTAAACCTCACGCGAACCATCTTAAGCCTCAGGACCGGTGCACTGTTATAGGATCTATACTAAACCTCACACGAACCATCTTAAGCCTCAGGACCGCTGCACTGTTACAGGATCTACACTAAACCTCACACGAACCATCATTAGCCTCAGGAGCGGTGCACTGTTATAGGATCTACACTAAACCTCACACGAACCATCTTAAGCCTCAGGACCGGTGCACTGTTATAGGATATACACTAAACCCCACACGAACCATCATTACCCTCTGTGACGGAGCCCTGTTATAGGATCTACACTAAACCTCACACGAACCATCTTAAGCCTCAGGACTGGTGCACTGTTATAGGATCTACACTAAACCTCACACGAACCATCTTAAGCCTCAGGAACGGTGCACTGTTATAGGATCTACACTACACCTCACACGAACCATCTTAAGCCTCAGGACCGGTGCACTGTTATAGGATCTACACTAAACCTCACACGAACCATCATTAGCCTGTGGGGTGGAACCCTGTTATAGGATCAATACTAAACCTCACACGAACCATCTTAAGCCTCAGGACCGGTGGACTGTTATAGGATCTACACTAAACCTCACACGAACCATCTTAAGCCTCAGGACTGGTGCACTGTTATAGGATCTACACTAAGCCTCACACGAACCATCTTAAGCCTCAGGACCGGTGCACTGTTATAGGATCTACACTACACCTCACACGAACCATCTTAAGCCTCAGGACCGGTGCACTGTTATAGGATCTACACTAAACCCCACACGAACCATCTTAAGCCTCAGGACCGGTGCACTGTTATAGGATCTACACTAAACCTCACACGAACCATCTTAAGCCTCAGGACCGGTGCACTGTTATAGGATCTACACTAAACCTCACACGAACCATCTTAAGCCTCAGGACCGGTGCACTGTTACAGGATCTACACTAAACCTCACACGAACCATCTTAAGCCTCAGGAGCGGTGCACTGTTATAGGATCTACACTAAACCTCACACGAACCATCTTAAGCCTCAGGACCGGTGCACTGTTACAGGATCTACACTAAACCTCACACGAACCATCTTAAGCCTCAGGAGCGGTGCATTGTTATAGGATCTACACTAAACCTCACACGAACCATCTTAAGCCTCAGGAGCGGTGCACTGTTATAGGATCTACACTAAGCCTCACACGAACCATCTTAAGCCTCAGGAGCAGTGCACTGTTATAGGATCTACACTACACCTCACACGAACCATCTTAAGCCTCAGGACCGGTGCACTGTTATAGGATCTACACTAAACCTCACACGAACCATCTTAAGCCTCAGGACCGGTGCACTGTTATAGGATCTACACTAAACCTCACGCGAACCATCTTAAGCCTCAGGACCGGTGCACTGTTATAGGATCTACACTAAACCTCACACGAACCATCTTAAGCCTCAGGACCGGTGCACTGTTACAGGATCTACACTAAACCTCACACGAACCATCTTAAGCCTCAGGACCGGTGCACTGTTATAGGATCTACACTAACCTCACACGAACCATCTTAAGCCTCAGGACCGGTGCACTGTTATAGGATCTACACTACACCTCACACGAACCATCTTAAGCCTCAGGACCGGTGCACTGTTATAGGATCTACACTAAACCTCACACGAACCATCATTAGCCTGTGGGGTGGAACCCTGTTATAGGATCAATATTAAACCTCACACGAACCATCTTAAGCCTCAGGACCGGTGCACTGTTATATGATCTACACTAAACCTCACACGAACCATCTTAAGCCTCAGGAGCGGTGCACTGTTACAGGATCTACACTAAACCTCACACGAACCATCTTAAGCCTCAGGACCGGAGCACTGTAATAGGATCTACACTAAACCTCACACGAACCATCTTAAGCCTCAGGAGCGGTGCACTGTTATAGGATCTACACTAAACCTCACACGAACCATCTTAAGCCTCAGGACCGGTGCACTGTTATAGGATCTACACTAAACCTCACACGAACCTATCTTAAGCCTCAGGAGCGGTGCACTGTTATAGGATCTACACTACACCTCACACGAACCATCTTAAGCCTCAGGACCGGTGCACCGTTTTAGGATCTACACTAAACCTCACACGAACCATCTTAAGCCTCAGGAGCGGTGCACTGTTATAGGATCTACACTAAACCTCACACGAACCCATCTTAAGCCTCAGGACCGGTGCACTGTTATAGGATCCACACTAAACCTCACACGAACCATCTTAAGCCTCAGGACCGGTGCACTGTTATAGGATCTACACTAAACCTCACACGAACCATCATTACCCTCTGTGACGGAGCTCTGTTACAGGATCTACACTAAACCGCACACGAACCATCCTAAGCCTCAGAACCGGTGCACTGTTACAGGATCTACACTAAACCTCACACGAACCATCCTAAGCCTCAGGAGCGGTGCACTGTTATAGGATCTACACTAAACCTCACACGAACCATCATAAGCCTCAGGACCGGTGCACTGTTATATTATCTACACTAAACCTCACACGAACCATCTTAAGCCTCAGGACCGGTGCACTGTTATAGGATCTACACTAAACCTTACACGAACCATCTTAAGCCTCAGGAGCGGTGCACTGTTATAGGATCTACACTAGACCTCACACGAACCATCTTAAGCCTCAGGACCGGTGCACTGTTATAGGATCTACACTAAACCTCACACGAACCATCTTAAGCCTCAGGACCGGAGCACTGTTATAGGATCTACACTAAACCTCACACGAACCATCTTAAGCCTCAGGACCGGTGCACTGTTATAGGATCTACACTAAACCTCACACGAACCATCTTAAGCCTCAGGACCGGAGCACTGTTATAGGATCTACACTAAACCTCACACGAACCATCTTAAGCCTCAGGACCGGTGCACTGTTATAGGATCCACACTAAACCTCACACGAACCATCTTAAGCCTCAGGACCGGTGCACTGTTATAGGATCTACACTACACCTCACACGAACCATCTTAAGCCTCAGGACCGGTGCACTGTTATAGGATCTACACTAAACCTCACACGAACCATCCTAAGCCTCAGGAGCGGTGCACTGTTATAGGATCTACACTAAACCTCACACGAACCATCCTAAGCCTCAGGAGCGGTGCACTGTTATAGGATCTACACTAAACCTCACACGAACCATCTTAAGCCTCATAACCGGTGCACTGTTATAAGATCTACACTAAACCTCACACGAACCATCTTAAGCCTCAGGACCGGAGCACTGTTATAGGATCTACACTAAACCTCACACGAACCATCTTAAGCCTCAGGAGCGGAGCACTGTTATAGGATCTACACTAAACCTCACGCGAACCTTCTTAAGCCTCAGGACCGGTGCACTGTTATAGGATCTACACTAAACCTCACACGAACCATCTTAAGCCTCAGGACCGGTGCACTGTTATAGGATCTACACTAAACCTCACACGAACCATCTTAAGCCTCAGGAGCGGAGCCCTGTTATAGGATCTACACTAAACCTCACACGATTATTCATTACCCTTTTGGACGGAGCCCTGTTACAGGATCTACACTTAACCTCACACTAATCATCTTAAGCATCTGGGGCGAATGCCTGTTATAGGATCTACACTAAACCTCACACGAACCATCATTAGCCTGTGGGGCGGAACCCTGTTATAGGATCTACACTAAACCTCACACGAACCATCTTAAGCCTCAGGAGCGGAGCCCTGTTACAGGATCTACACTAAACCTCTCACGGAACATCTTGAGCATCTGGGGCGAAAGCCAGTTATAGGATCTATAACAAACCTCACACGAACCATCTTAAGCCTCAGGAGCGGAGCCCTGTTACAGGATCTACACTAAACCTCTCACGGAACATCTTGAGCATCTGGGGCGAAAGCCAGTTATAGGATCTATAACAAACCTCACACGAACCATCTTAATCCTCAGGAGCAGAGACCTGTTATAGGATCTACACTAAACCTCACACGAAACATACTCAACACATACGAAACCTCATATTCCTTTTTTTAAGTTTGCAACCATAAGGTATCAATATTAAGTGCTTGTATATTAATAGCGGGATGTATTTACCTCTTATCATTAATATATATATTTATATACTTCATGCAGTTGCAGGCATGGGGTAGTGTCATGTTTAAGAGAATGAAATACACGGATAAAAATAGATATACTACTCTTATCCTATATATATATATATATATATATATATATATATATATATATATATATATATATATACTCTTATTGTTTTTGAAAGACACACGCTTGTACCTAAAACCAAATATTCAATTTCTGAAAGCATTCCTATATTGCATTCCAAGAAATATCAATAATGCTACCAATATTACATTTTCTAAACTTGATCAGCTGTGGCCTAAAGGAGAGTAAAAATCAATTAACGATTCACCCCAACCATTTATGGTTAAAAGATTTTCCGTTTCAATTTTCCATTTCCTCGTATAATTAAATGATTAACTATATTCAAATAAGTATACGTTTATGAGATATTGACTCGCAGCTGAATTGTTTTGATTACCTTGCCTTACCATAAAATAACAATATTTTAATAGATTGTTTTCTAATAGTTTCAATAAAAAATATTATATTAAAACATTCATTGTATATTGGTAATATTGTCTGTAACATGACCAGGACACGTGAATAAATATAGTACCGTACTACATTTTTATGCCAAAAATAAAGGTATATACAGTTTAAGACATTTATAAGTGAAACTCATTGTTTATACGAGATAAACACATTTTCATTGTCAGCAAGTTAAGCTACGGTTATTCTAAAGGGTGCCTAGCTCTTGGTAATGATCTCAATAAACAATACAATTTTAGAACAATTTGATTACAAATTAATATGGACTTTATGCAATAATATAAAACAAAATATATATTTATCGGTATACCATTCTGACCAGATTTTGCCGAGTAGATATCTTGGTCCTTTCACCTTATATTGCTAAAAAATGCGTCTTTTCTTCTACCGATGGAACCATCCCGTGAACACAGTTTTCGCCTCATTCGGTCTGCTCTAATTACATGTAGATACTTCTCTACATGTTTCGTTCTAAAAACTTCAACGTGCTCTCGTTCATTTCTATCCTTTAAAAGAAAAGATTAGAAACTAAGGTATGAGACGTAACCAGGTGTAACAGCGGTTAGACGAACGCGGCAAGATCCTGATGTAGTCTATCACTGTAGTACTGTAGAAATATTAGTTGGGAGGGAAACAGATTGACCTAACCAGCTCTGGTTTCATCCCTACAGTCACATAGAATGAGAACCCCAGGTTTTGATTATATAAGTTACATTTTTGTAGGCCTAGTTACACGACATCCGTATAATATCGAAAAGAGGTAATTGTATTTTTAATGTATTCATTTATTGCAATTTTAAGTGAGAAGGGAGTAAGTATATAATACCAGGGTCACGTGCCATAAATAGGTATATTTATCGAGGCTATATAAAGGTCTGTACCTTTTCTATCCCCTTGTAAGAGAGGTAGGAGGTGTTATATAATATAAGGTAGGACTAAAGATAGACGTAACGATACTCTGAGGGTAAAACGACAAATATTATAGATACGTGACCGCACGATTACCCTGAGAATGGGAAAATATGTACCCTTTCCATCCCCTTGTAAAAAGGGCAGGAGGTGTTATATAATATTAGGTAGGACTAAAGATAGATGTAACGATACTCTGAGGGTAAGACGACAAATATTTTAGACACTTGGTCGCACGATTACCCTGAGAATGGGAAAATATGTACCCTTTCCATCCCCTTGTAAAAAGGGCAGGAGGTGTTATATAATATTAGGTAGGACTAAAGATAGATGTAACGATACTCTGTTGGTAAAACGACAAATATTATAGATACGTGACCGCACGCTTACCCTGAGAATGGGAAAATATGTACCCTTTCCATCCCCTTGTAAAAAGGGCAGGAGGTGTTATATAATATTAGGTAGGACTAAAGATAGACGTAACGATACTCTGTGGGTAAAACGACAAATATTATAGATACGTGACCGCACGCTTACCCTGAGAATGGGAAAATATGTACCCTTTCCAACCCCTTGTACGAATTGCAGGAGGTGTTATATAATATAAGGTAGGACTAAAGATAGACGTAACGATACTCTGTGGGTAAAACGACAAATATTATAGATACGTGACCGCACGCTTACCCTGAGAATGGGAAAATATGTACCCTTTCCAACCCCTTGTACGAAGGGCAGGAGGTGTTATATAATATTAGGTAGGACTAAAGATAGACGTAACGATACTCTGTGGGTAAAACGACAAATATTATAGATACGTGACCGCACGCTTACCCTGAGAATGGGAAAATATGTACCCTTTCCATCCCCTTGTAAAAAGGGCAGGAGGTGTTATATAATATTAGGTAGGACTAAAGATAGATGTAACGATACTCTGAGGGTAAAACGACAAATATTATAGATACGTGACCGCACGCTTACCCTGAGAATGGGAAAATATGTACCCTTTCCATCCCCTTGTAAGAAGGGCAGGAGGTGTTATATAATATTAGGTAGGAATAAGGAAAAATGTAACGATACTCTGAGGGTAAGACGACAAATATTTTAGACACGTGGCCGCACGCTTGCCCTGAGAATGGGAAAATATGTACCCTTTCCATCCCCTTGTAGGAAGGGCAGGAGGTGTTATATAATATTAGGTAGGACTAAGGAAAAATGTAACGATACTCTGAGGGTAAGACGACAAATATTTTAGACACTTGGCCGCACGCTTACCCTGAGAATGGGAACATATGTACCCTTTCTATCCCCATGCAAGAAGGGCAGGAGGTGTTATATAATATTAGGTAGGAATAAGGAAAAATGTAAAGATACGCTGAGGGTAAGACGACAAATATTTTAGACACTTGGCCGCACGCTTACCCTAAGAATGGGAAAATATGTACCCTTTCCATCCCCTTGTAGGAAGGGCAGGAGGTGTTATATAAAATTAGGTAGGACTAAGAAAAAATGTAACGATACTCTGAGGGTAAGACGACAAATATTTTAGACACTTGGCCGCACGCTTACCCTGAGAATGGGAAAATATGTACCCTTTCTATCCCCTTGTAAGAAGGGCAGGAGGTGTTATATAATATTAGTTAGGACTAAGGAAAAATGTAAAGATACTCTGAGGGTAAGACGACAAATATTTTAGACACTTGGCCGCACTCTTACCCTGAGAATGGGAAAATATGTACCCTTTCCATCCCCTTGTAGGAAGGGCAGGAGGTGTTATATAATATTAGGTAGGACTAAGGAAAAATGTAACGATACTCTGAGGGTAAGACGACAAATATTTTAGACACTTGGTCGCACGCTTACCCTGAGAATGGGAAAATATGTATCCTTTCCATCCCCTTGTAGGAAGGGCAGGAGGTGTTATATAATATTAGGTAGGACTAAGGAAGAATGTAACGATACTCTGAGGGTAAGACGACAAATATTTTAGACACGTGGCCGCACGCTTACCCTGAGAATGGGAAAATATGTACCCTTTCTATCCCCTTGTAAGAAGGGCAGGAGGTGTTATATAATATTAGGTAGGACTAAGGAAAAATGTAACGATACTCTGAGGGTAAGACGACAAATATTTTAGACACATGCCCGTACGCTTACCTTGAGAGAGGGAAAATATGTACCCTTTCCATCCCCTTGTAAGAAGTGAAGGAGTTGTTATATGATATTATGTAGGATATATTATAAACACTGATTAATAAGAGAACCTTAAAGAAAATAATTAAATAACATCTATAAATAAACATTTAAAGATAATCAAAATTCATACAGGGCCTATATTTGGCAAATTCAAAACAATCTTTTTCAAGATAGTAATGAGTACATATTTATAATATCCATTAAGATTATTGTATCCATTAAGACGAGGCCTGGTTGTTTTAATTTACCGATAACATATCGTGGGATGGAGACCTTTCAATTCCCTCACATAGTTTCTCTGGATCCTTTATAATGGATGTACAATAGTGCTTAAAATATAAACATAGTACAGCCCTCTAACCACGGATTATTAAGAAGAGTCTAAGGAAAACATTAAAGCCAATAATGCACCACCGCGAATAAAGCCTGACTTACAGCAATATATTGTGTTTACTTCCAAGCAGGTTAAGCATACAATGGATCCTAAGCTTTTTACACATCTAAATTATGACGGTCCTATTATTTTTATTTTAAAAGTTTATAACCTCATTAAATCTCATATTGTAAAAGTAACTCCGGAGGATTATAACGAGCCGAGATTGTAGGAGAATATAATCGTAAAGCTACAGATAGGCTGGGCTAAAAGCATCTTTTGTGAAAATGTAAATCCAAGACGGACAGATTTATGAGTTCTTATTGTTTCATGGCTTTATTTGTTTGTGTTTAGAAAAAGGTTGTAAAACAGAGCGCATATGTAGGCGCTGATTTACCAACATAGTTACGTTAAAGTAATGTTGCTATTGGTATCACTCGACAAAACACCACTGCTTCCTGACTCACAGCATTGAACAATGCACTTATCTAGTACGAAACTCGTCTGCTGTAAAATATCAGAACGTACTGTTTTTTTTTTTGCCAAGTGATAAAAATAGTAGTAAATTGAATAGCGTAAAGATGTACAACACGAAAAACTTCCAGTTTTAAAGTAATAGTTCCAAGCGTTGGGTCAAGTATTTTCTCAAGCGGAGGTATTCAACAGTTATAGGGTTTAAGTTATGATACGTTTTGAAAATATAATAAAAAAGATGGAAAGTATTTCCAAATCATCACAAATATACCTACAATGGATTACATCACATGTCAATATCCCAGGAAATAAAAAGGCAGTTAACTTAGCAAATGAAGGTTGCAATAATAGTAATTTCCACAAAGAAACCCTAACCTATTTACAAGTATATTCCAAATTTAAACAGGAAAAAGAAGAAAAATGGAAACAACCTCCGCTGAATGGTACAAAGAGCACTAACCTGGTGCATCTATCAACTGTCAACTTGACAGATTTTCACAGACATCTTTAGCAAGATTAAAAAGCACCCATACAAAACCTATGAAAATCACAGACCTTCGGAAGATATATCCAACATGTACAAGATGCAACCAAGAACCAGCCTCACCAGCCTACATCTTCTCATGCATTGGAGTTACCCCGGAATTCATCTACAAGGAACCAGTAGAAATAATAAGACTTCTAAAGGAATATGATCTCATGAAGTTGGTCGAATGACCTAGGGATATGAAAGAAGAAGAAGTTATGATACAACGGCACTTCTATTTATCAAGAGAACTGTTCCTTGGCAGATGAGACATTTGGTGACGCGCTGACCAGTACAACAGCTATATCTAGCATAGTATCATTTGCGTGGTCCAGTTTTCCAAGCAGGCTTCAAGGGGCACAACACCCATGAGACATTGTTGGGACGGGGTCTCGGATTCTGCACCAGAGTGTTGCTAGCTTACATTGGTTGATTCCCTCCGGGTAGCAACATTTCCATGTGTGTTTATGGGCCATTGTTATCGGTTTTATAGCTTGTGCGTTGTCGACATGTCAACCAATCGGGAAATGTTACGTATAACGTTACATATAAACTAGTTGGTTTATTAAGTATACAAGACCTTAGCTAGGAAGAAAAGTCCACAACGATAAAAAATAAAACCATTTTTACTCGAATTCTCACTACACATTAGTTTATTACAACAAAATACTAATTAAGTAAACAAACAGTCTAGTTTCGACGACGATGTTGTCTTCATCAGTGCTTGGCTAATACTCAGCAATTGCCCAAGCACTGAGCAATGCGACATCATCGTCGATACTAGTCTGTTTTGATATACTAATGTGTAGTGATATTTAGTGTAAACTTTTAATTTTACCGTTGTAATTGATTTATATTCTTATGTCTCAGCAGTTTTCAATTTACTTCGCGCTGAACACAATCTTTTAATTGTTTAAACGAAAATGAAACTGTATATTACTAAAGCGACAGCAAAAATATTAAATTTAATCAAATCAGTATGTACGAGTATTTTCTTTGAATTCAACAAATAAAACCTCCTAACCACAAATATTATTTTTTATATATTATTCTTATGCACATTTCTTCAGAGGTAGTTATTAAAACAACGTTTTCTATTATTTTAAAACAATTTAGTTTGATTCAATTTTATCTTTAAAATATCGTCTGACGATTACTGCTCCCAATTGATATGTGCAACAGGATTTAAAGAAAAAGTTTTACTTGCAGTATATAAGTTTCATTTAAAAAAAAATCCTTTAAGGTTCCTTTAAACTGGAAGTTACGTGTAGTGACTTGTGCTATTCGCCCTGGTTATCTGTGTAACCAATGGAGTTTGATAAAATATTAAAATTAAATTGTCGTTTAATATTACCATCATGGTCCAACAAGGCTACAGAGAAGGTAGGGAAGTCGATGAAACTACAGGGTAAATTACCCGAGGCCGTCTCCTGGGTCGAGAAATGGGGATAGAACTACAAAACAAAATTGGAACAGCAAAATTCTGAAACATTTTTCTAATAGATTACATAGAAAATAAGAGTAAAAAATAATATTGACAAAACAATATAGAATCTTCGATAGCTTCATAATAAAATTAACAAAAAATAACTCTGATATATTTCGTCGCCATTCTAAAGAAACTATTTCAGATTCTATAGCCCCTACCGCTTGATCGTGTTAAAGAAGTTTTGTATATTATCTAAAGCCATTTTAAAAATTTTTCTCCTAAGCTAGTAGAAGCTATTGACCTTATTGACCAAAATTACTTACATACAATTTAAATAGATAACTCTTTTATAAAGAAGTTTGTTTTAGAAATACTGGAAAAGCATAAGGTGTGCCTAACTATTGATTATTTATTTAATTGGACCGCTTTATATTTAAAAATAAAATAATAATAACTGCTATTTACAAACTGGATATGTCTAGACAGTACCTAATTATTGATTTATTATAAATTAGTAGACTTTATAACTAGATAAAAAGACTTATTTGTTTAATTTAAACTAATTATTGACGAATTAAAATGATTTAATTATTATTTTATTCGATTGATGTTTTATTTAGAATTATTCGTAACAAAGTTATGGAATATAAATCTTCCTTAATAATACGATACTATAAAAGACCTAATGTTGATAAATCACAAGTTTTACTACCAACTCAGGGATTTACCAAGAAGAGTTGGTAGGTCTAGTTATAAGAATTTTATAAAGGAGAGTTGATTTTTCGGGATTTTACCATTAATTAGAGTTTAGGAGATTCCGCTTCTTACCAACGACGATTAATAAGTGTTGCTTTGGGGAATAAAATGATGAATATATATATATATATATATATATATATATATATATATATATATATATATATCTTTATACCTTATTACGTTATTATTAATGCTTCTGGCCACCATCAAGGGCATCCACTATGTCACAAAATCTTTTTCTGCAATTTCTACATTTATTTATAATAATAAAAATGTGTTTGTGTGTCTGTGTGTGTGTGTGTGTTTCTTTTGTTCATACTCGTAAAACAACCCATTTCTGCCCTAATATACTCGTATATTCCATTGCCTAAACCCAGCATGATTTCTTTTATTTTCTGTTTCATCGGTGGAAGGAAACAGAACCGTTAATATCATTTGATTAGTGTAGAACTTGAAAAGTAAACGCAGGGAGAAGGAACCCATGGGGCTGCGTGTAACGTGAAAGTGATGGATCTGTGTTTATAATTAGCTTAGTCGTTTACTTTTTGATTAAACACAAACAAAGTCTACTGTCGCCACGACTATTGTGAAAACACAACAATGATGAGGCTGAACCTATAATTATAAAAACTATTAAAAAAATAACCAAAAGTTTACAAGCTAAAAGAAAGTAAAACAAAAAAAAGGTTTCTGAAAACGTTAAAGAAAAACCTCAAACTATGTTTAGTTTCTAAGTATAAATAATGAACAAAATTTCATTATTACACTTTATAATAAACGAATTACTTTTTCAGTGAATCATATTTTGTGGTTGATCTGATTGTACAAATCAAAACATTGTACAAGTTATTTTAATTTATAAAAATAATGTTTGATTTATGCACAAAGACACACGTGTTCAAGGTACTTATTTATTGACATTAGCATCACAGGCACAGAGGAAGGAAATATCAGCCTCTAAGTGAGTGTAAAGCACCGATATAAGCAAATAAACTGTATGGGAGTACGAAGAGACACACCTTGAAAGATAAGAAAATAAAGGTAGTGTATAAGGGAGTGAAAAGCACCGATATAGGCACAGATACTGTATGGGAGTACGAAAAGATACACCTTGAGAGATAAGAAAATAAAGGTAACTGAAACACTGTGCGAGAGAATGCACACATACACCGAGGAACGAACAATCAGGCACTAAGTCAGTGCAAGGAACCGATATAAGCTCAGATACTGTATGGGAGTACGAAGACATACACCTTGAAAGATATTACAATAAAGGTAACTGAAACACTGTGAGAGAGAATGCACACATACACGGAGGAACGAACAATCAGGCTCTAAGTGAGTGCAAGAAACCGATATAGTCTCAGATACTGTATGGGAGTACGAAAAGATACACCTTGAGAGATAAGAAAATAAAGGTAACTGAAACACTGTGAGAGAGAATGCACACATACACACAGGAACGAACAATCAGGCACTAAGTCAGTGCAAGGAACCGATATAAGCTCAGATACTGTATGGGAGTACGAAGACATACACCTTGAAAGATATTACAATAAAGGTAACTGAAACACTGTGAGAGAGAATGCACACATACACAGAGGAACGAACAATCAGGCACTAAGGGAGTGTAAGGAACCGATATAAGCTCAGATACTGTATGGGAGTACGAAGACATACACCTTGAAAGATATTACAATAAAGGTAACTGAAACACTGTGAGAGAGAATGCACATATACACAGAGGAACGAACAATCAGGCACTAAGGGAGTGTAAGGAACCGATATAAGCTCAGATACTGTATGGGAGTACGAAGCCATACACCTTGAAAGATATTACAATAAAGTTATCTGAAACACTGTGAGAGAGAAGGCGCACATACACAGAGGAACGAACAATCAGGCTCTAAGTGAGTGCAAGAAACCGATATAGTCTCAGATACTGTATTTGAGTACGAAGAGATACACCTTGACAGCTAAGAAAATAAAGTTATCTGAAACACTGTGAGAGAGAAGGCGCACATACACAGAGGAACGAAATATCAGGCACTAAGGGAGTGTAAGGAACCGATATAAGCTCAAATACTGTATGGGAGTACGAAGACATACACCTTGACAGCTAAGAAAATAAAGTTATCTGAAACACTGTGATAGAGAATGCACACATACACAGAGGAACGAAATACGAGGCTCTAAGGGAGTGTAAGGAACCGATATACTCTCAGATACTGCATGGGAGTACGAAGAGATACACCTTGACAGCTAAGAAAATAAAGTTATCTGAAACACTGTGATAGAGAAGGCACACATACACAGAGGAACGAAATATGAGGCTATAAGGGAGAGTAAGGAACCGATATAAGCTCAGATACAATATGGGAGTACGAAAAGATACACCTTGACAGCTAAGAAAATAAAGTTATCTGAAACACTGTGAGAGAGAATGCACACATACACAGAGGAACGAAATACGAGGCTCTAAGGGAGTGTAAGGAACCGATATAAGCTCAGATACTGTGTGGGAGTACGAAGAGATACACCTTGACAGCTAAGAAAATAAAGTTATCTGAAACACTGTGAGAGAGAATGCACACAGAAACAAGGAACGAAATATCAGGCACTAAGGGAGTGTAAGGAACCGATATAAGCTCAAATACTGTATGGGAGTACGAAGGGATACGCCTTGAAAGATATTACAATAAAGGTAACTGAAACACTGTAAGAGAGAATGCACACAGAAACAAGGAACGAAATATCAGGCACTAAGGGAATGTAAAGAAACGATATAAGCTCAAATACTGTATGGGAGTACGAAGGGATACGCCTTGAAAGATATTACAATAAGGGTAACTGAAACACTGTGATAGAGAATGCACACATACACAGAGGAACGAAATATCAGGCGCAAAGAGAGTGTGAGGAACCGATATAAGCTCAGATACTGTATGGGAGTACGAAGGGATACGCCTTGAAAGATATTACAATAAAGGTAACTGAAACACTGTGATAGAGAATGCACACATACACAGAGGAACGAAATATCAGGCACTAAGGGAATGTAAGGAAACGATATAAGCTCAAATACTGTATGGGAGTACGAAGACATACACCTTGAAAGATATTACAATAAAGGTAACTGAAACACTGTGATAGAGAATGCACACATACACAGAGGAACGAAATATCAGGCACTAAGGGAATGTAAGGAAACGATATAAGCTCAAATACTGTATGGGAGTACGAAGACATACACCTTGAAAGATATTACAATAAAGGTAACTGAAACAATGTGAGAGAGAATGCACACATACACAGAGGAACGAAATATCAGGCGCAAAGAGAGTGTAAGGAACCGATATAAGGTCAGATACTGTATGGGAGTACGAAGACATACACCTTGAAAGATATTACAATAAAGGTAACTGAAACAATCTGAGAGAGAATGCACACATACACAGAGGAACGAAATATCAGGCACTAAGGGAATGTAAGGAAACGATATAAGCTCAAATACTGTATGGGAGTACGAAGGGATACGCCTTGAAAGATATTACAATAAGGGTAACTGAAAGACTGTGATAGAGAATGCACACATACACAGAGGAACGAAATATCAGGCGCAAAGAGAGTGTGAGGAACCGATATAAGCTCAGATACTGTATGGGAGTACGAAAACATACACCTTGAAAGATATTACAATAAAGGTAACTGAAACACTGTGATAGAGAATGCACACATACACAGAGGAACGAAATATCAGGCACTAAGGGAGTGTAAGGAACCGATATAAGCTCAGATACTGTATGGGAGTACGAAGACATACACCTTGAAAGATATTACAATAAAGGTAACTGAAACACTGTGATAGAGAATGCACACATACACAGAGGAACGAAATATCAGGCACTAAGGGAGTGTAAGGAACCGATATAAGCTCAGATACTGTATGGGAGTACGAAGACATACACCTTGAAAGATATTACAATAAAGGTAACTGAAACAATGTGAGAGAGAATGCACACATACACAGAGGAACGAAATATCAGGCGCAAAGATAGTGTAAGGAACCGATATAAGCTCAGATACTGTATGGGAGTACGAAGACATACACCTTGTAAGATATTACAATAAAGGTAACTGAAACACTGTGAGAGAGAATGCACACATACACAGAGGAACGAAATATCAGGCGCAAAGAGAGTGTAAGGAACCGATATAAGCTCAGATACTGTATGGGAGTACGAAGACATACACCTTGAAAGATATTACAATAAAGGTAACTGAAACACTGTGAGAGAGAATGCACACATACACAGAAGAACGAACAATCAGGCTCTAAGTGAGTGCAAGAGACCGATATAGTCTCAGATACTGTATTTGAGTACGAAGAGATACATCTTGACAGCTAAGAAAATAAAGTTATCTGAAACACTGTGAGAGAGAAGGCGCACATACACAGAGGAACGAAATATCAGGCACTAAGGGAGTGTAAGGAACCGATATACTCTCAGATACTGCATGGGAGTACGAAGAGATACACCTTGACAGCTAAGAAAATAAAGTTATCTGAAACACTGTGATAGAGAATGCACACATACACAGAGGAACGAAATATGAGGCTATAAGGGAGAGTAAGGAACCGATATAAGCTCAGATACTGTATGGGAGTACGAAGAGATACACCTTGACAGCTAAGAAAATAAAGTTATCTGAAACACTGTGAGAGAGAATGCACACATACACAGAGGAACGAAATACGAGGGTCTAAGGGAGTGTAAGGAACCGATATAAGCTCAGATACTGTGTGGGAGTACGAAGAGATACACCTTGACAGCTAAGAAAATAAAGTTATCTGAAACACTGTGAGAGAGAATGCACACAGAAACAAGGAACGAAATATCAGGCACTAAGGGAGTGTAAGGAACCGATATAAGCTCAAATACTGTATGGGAGTACGAAGGGATACGCCTTGAAAGATATTACAATAAAGGTAACTGAAACACTGTAAGAGAGAATGCACACAGAAACAAGGAACGAAATATCAGGCACTAAGGGAATGTAAGGAAACGATATAAGCTCAAATACTGTATGGGAGTACGAAGGGATACGCCTTGAAAGATATTACAATAAGGGTAACTGAAACACTGTGATAGAGAATGCACACATACACAGAGGAACGAAATATCAGGCGGAAAGAGAGTGTGAGGAACCGATATAAGCTCAGATACTGTATGGGAGTACGAAGGGATACGCCTTGAAAGATATTACAATAAAGGTAACTGAAACACTGTGATAGAGAATGCACACATACACAGAGGAACGAAATATCAGGCACTAAGGGAATGTAAGGAAACGATATAAGCTCAAATACTGTATGGGAGTACGAAGACATACACCTTGAAAGATATTACAATAAAGGTAACTGAAACACTGTGATAGAGAATGCACACATACACAGAGGAACGAAATATCAGGCACTAAGGGAATGTAAGGAAACGATATAAGCTCAAATACTGTATGGGAGTACGAAGACATACACCTTGAAAGATATTACAATAAAGGTAACTGAAACAATGTGAGAGAGAATGCACACATACACAGAGGAACGAAATATCAGGCGCAAAGAGAGTGTGAGGAACCGATATAAGCTCAGATACTGTATGGGAGTACGAAGACATAAACCTTGAAAGATATTACAATAAAGGTAACTGAAACAATGTGAGAGAGAATGCACACATACACAGAGGAACGAAATATCAGGCACTAAGGGAGTGTAAGGAACCGATATAAGCTCAGATACTGTATGGGAGTACGAAGACATACACCTTGAAAGATATTACAATAAAGGTAACTGAAACAATGTGAGAGAGAATGCACACATACACAGAGGAACGAAATATCAGGCGCAAAGATAGTGTAAGGAACCGATATAAGCTCAGATACAGTATGGGAGTACGAAGACATACACCATGAAAGATATTACAATAAAGGTAACTGAAACACTGTGAGAGAGAATGCACACATACACAGAGGAACGAAATATCAGGCGCAAAGAGAGTGTAAGGAACCGATATAAGCTCAGATACTGTATGGGAGTACGAAGACATACACCTTGAAAGATATTACAATAAAGGTAACTGAAACACTGTGAGAGAGAATGCACACATACACAGAAGAACGAACAATCAGGCTCTAAGTGAGTGCAAGAGACCGATATAGTCTCAGATACTGTATTTGAGTACGAAAAGATAAATCTTGACAGCTAAGAAAATAAAGTTATCTGAAACACTGTGAGAGAGAAGGCGCACATACACAGAGGAACGAAATATCAGGCACTAAGGGAGTGTAAGGAACCGATATACTCTCACATACTGCATGGGAGTACGAAGAGATACACCTTGACAGCTAAGAAAATAAAGTTATCTGAAACACTGTGATAGAGAATGCACACATACACAGAGGAACGAAATATGAGGCTATAAGGGAGAGTAAGGAACCGATATAAGCTCAGATACTGTATGGGAGTACGAAGAGATACACCTTGACAGCTAAGAAAATAAAGTTATCTGAAACACTGTGAGAGAGAATGCACACAGAAACAAGGAACGAAATATCAGGCACTAAGGGAGTGTAAGGAACCGATATAAGCTCAAATACTGTATGGGAGTACGAAGGGATACGCCTTGAAAGATATTACAATAAAGGTAACTGAAACACTGTAAGAGAGAATGCACACAGAAACAAGGAACGAAATATCAGGCACTAAGGGAATGTAAGGAAACGATATAAGCTCAAATACTGTATGGGAGTACGAAGGGATACGCCTTGAAAGATATTACAATAAGGGTAACTGAAACACTGTGATAGAGAATGCACACATACACAGAGGAACGAAATATCAGGCGGAAAGAGAGTGTGAGGAACCGATATAAGCTCAGATACTGTATGGGAGTACGAAGGGATACGCCTTGAAAGATATTACAATAAAGGTAACTGAAACACTGTGATAGAGAATGCACACATACACAGAGGAACGAAATATCAGGCACTAAGGGAATGTAAGGAAACGATATAAGCACAAATACTGTACGGGAGTACGAAGACATACACCTTGAAAGATATTACAATAAAGGTAACTGAAACACTGTGATAGAGAATGCACACATACACAGAGGAACGAAATATCAGGCACTAAGGGAATGTAAGGAAACTATATAAGCTCAAATACTGTATGGGAGTACGAAGACATACACCTTGAAAGATATTACAATAAAGGTAACTGAAACAATGTGAGAGAGAATGCACACATACACAGAGGAACGAAATATCAGGCACTAAGGGAATGTAAGGAAACGATATAAGCTCAAATACAGTATGGGAGTACGAAGGGATACGCCTTAAAAGATATTACAATATGGGTAACTGAAACACTGTGATAGAGAATGCACACATACACAGAGGAACGAAATATCAGGCGCAAAGAGAGTGTGAGGAACCGATATAAGCTCAGATACTGTATGGGAGTACGAAGACATACACCTTGAAAGATATTACAATAAAGGTAACTGAAACACTGTGATAGAGAATGCACACATACACAGAGGAACGAAATATCAGGCACTAAGGGAGTGTAAGGAACCGATATAAGCTCAGATACTGTATGGGAGTACGAAGACATATACCTTAAAAGATATTACAATAAAGGTAACTGAAACACTGTGATAGAGAATGCACACATACACAGAGGGACGAAAAATCAGGCACTAAGGGAGTGTAAGGAACCGATATAAGCTCAGATACTGTATGGGAGTACGAAGACATACACCTTGAAAGATATTACAATAAAGGTAACTGAAACAATGTGAGAGAGAATGCACACATACACAGAGGAACGAAATATCAGGCGCAAAGAGAGTGTAAGGAACCGATATAAGCTCAGATACTGTATGGGAGTACGAAGACATACACCTTGAAAGATATTACAATAAAGGTAACTGAAACACTGTGAGAGAGAATGCACACATACACAGAGGAACGAAATATCAGGCGCAAAGAGAGTGTAAGGAACCGATATAAGCTCAGATACTGTATGGGAGTACGAAGACATACACCTTGAAAGATATTACAATAAAGGTAACTGAAACACTGTGAGAGAGAATGCACACAAACACAGAGGAACGAAATATCAGGCACTAAGGGAGTGTAAGGAACAGATATAAGCTCAGATACTGTATGGGAGTACGAAGACATACACCTTGAAAGATATTACAATAAAGGTAACTGAAACACTGTGAGAGAGAATGCACACAGAGGAACGAAATATCAGGCGCAAAGAGAGTGTAAGGAACCGATATAAGCTCAGATACTGTATGGGAGTACGAAGACATACACCTTGAAAGATATTACAATAAAGGTAACTGAAACAATGTGAGAGAGAATGCACACATACACAGAGGAACGAAATATCAGGCACTAAGGGAATGTAAGGAAACGATATAAGCTCAAATACTGTATGGGAGTACGAAGGGATACGCCTTGAAAGATATTACAATAAGGGTAACTGAAACACTGTGATAGAGAATGCACACATACACAGAGGAACGAAATATCATGCGCAAAGAGAGTGTGAGGAACCGATATAAGCTCAGATACTGTATGGGAGTACGAAGACATACACCTTGAAAGATATTACAATAAAGGTAACTGAAACACTGTGATAGAGAATGCACACATACACAGAGGAACGAAATATCAGGCACTAAGGGAATGTAAGGAAACGATATAAGCTCAAATACTGTATGGGAGTACGAAGGGATACACCTTGAAAGATATTACAATAAAGGTAACTGAAACACTGTGATAGAGAATGCACACATACACAGAGGAACGAAATATCAGGCACTAAGGGAGTGTAAGGAACCGATATAAGCTCAGATACAGTATGGGAGTACGAAGACATACACCTTGAAAGATATTACAATAAAGGTAACTGAAACACTGTGAGAGAGAATGCACACATACACAGAGGAACGAAATATCAGGCGCAAAGAGAGTGTAAGGAACCGATATAAGCTCAGATACTGTATGGGAGTACGAAGACATACACCTTGAAAGATATTACAATAAAGGTAACTGAAACACTGTGAGAGAGAATGCACACATACACAGAAGAACGAACAATCAGGCTCTAAGTGAGTGCAAGAGACCGATATAGTCTCAGATACTGTATTTGAGTACGAAGAGATACATCTTGACAGCTAAGAAAATAAAGTTATCTGAAACACTGTGAGAGAGAAGGCGCACATACACAGAGGAACGAAATATCAGGCACTAAGGGAGTGTAAGGAACCGATATACTCTCACATACTGCATGGGAGTACGAAGAGATACACCTTGACAGCTAAGAAAATAAAGTTATCTGAAACACTGTGATAGAGAATGCACACATACACAGAGGAACGAAATATGAGGCTATAAGGGAGAGTAAGGAACCGATATAAGCTCAGATACTGTATGGGAGTACGAAGAGATACACCTTGACAGCTAAGAAAATAAAGTTATCTGAAACACTGTGAGAGAGAATGCACACAGAAACAAGGAACGAAATATCAGGCACTAAGGGAGTGTAAGGAACCGATATAAGCTCAAATACTGTATGGGAGTACGAAGGGATACGCCTTAAAGATATTACAATAAAGGTAACTGAAACACTGTAAGAGAGAATGCACACAGAAACAAGGAACGAAATATCAGGCACTAAGGGAATGTAAGGAAACGATATAAGCTCAAATACTGTATGGGAGTACGAAGGGATACGCCTTGAAAGATATTACAATAAGGGTAACTGAAACACTGTGATAGAGAATGCACACATACACAGAGGAACGAAATATCAGGCGGAAAGAGAGTGTGAGGAACCGATATAAGCTCAGATACTGTATGGGAGTACGAAGGGATACGCCTTGAAAGATATTACAATAAAGGTAACTGAAACACTGTGATAGAGAATGCACACATACACAGAGGAACGAAATATCAGGCACTAAGGGAATGTAAGGAAACGATATAAGCTCAAATACTGTACGGGAGTACGAAGACATACACCTTGAAAGATATTACAATAAAGGTAACTGAAACACTGTGATAGAGAATGCACACATACACAGAGGAACGAAATATCAGGCACTAAGGGAATGTAAGGAAACGATATAAGCTCAAATACTGTATGGGAGTACGAAGACATACACCTTGAAAGATATTACAATAAAGGTAACTGAAACAATGTGAGAGAGAATGCACACATACACAGAGGAACGAAATATCAGGCACTAAGGGAATGTAAGGAAACGATATAAGCTCAAATACTGTATGGGAGTACGAAGGGATACGCCTTGAAAGATATTACAATAAGGGTAACTGAAACACTGTGATAGAGAATGCACACATACACAGAGGAACGAAATATCAGGCGCAAAGAGAGTGTGAGGAACCGATATAAGCTCAGATACTGTATGGGAGTACGAAGACATACACCTTGAAAGATATTACAATAAAGGTAACTGAAACACTGTGATAGAGAATGCACACATACACAGAGGAACGAAATATCAGGCACTAAGGGAATGTAAGGAAACGATATAAGCTCAAATACTGTATGGGAGTACGAAGGGATACACCTTGAAAGATATTACAATAAAGGTAACTGAAACACTGTGATAGACAATGCACACATACACAGAGGAACGAAATATCAGGCACTAAGGGAGTGTAAGGAACCGATATAAGCTCAGATACAGTATGGGAGTACGAAGACATACACCTTGAAAGATATTACAATAAAGGTAACAGAAACAATGTGAGAGAGAATGCACACATACACAGAGGAACGAAATATCAGGCACTAAGGGAGTGTAAGGAACCGATATAAGCTCAGATACAGTATGGGAGTACGAAGACATACACCTTGAAAGATATTACAATAAAGGTAACTGAAACAATGTGAGAGAGAATGCACACATACACAGAGGAACGAAATATCAGGCACTAAGGGAATGTAAGGAAACGATATAAGCTCAGATACTGTATGGGAGTACGAAGACATACACCTTGAAAGATATTACAATAAAGGTAACTGAAACACTGTGATAGAGAATGCACACATACACAGAGGAACGAAATATCAGGCGCAAAGAGAGTGTGAGGAACCGATTTAAGCTCAGATACTGTATGGGAGTACGAAGACATACACCTTGAAAGATATTACAATAAAGGTAACTGAAACACTGTGATAGAGAATGCACACATACACAGAGGAACGAAATATCAGGCGCAAAGAGAGTGTAAGGAACCGATATAAGCTCAGATACTGTATGGGAGTATGAAGACATACACCTTGAAAGATATTACAATAAAGGTAACTGAAACAATGTGAGAGAGAATGCGCACAAACACAGAGGAACGAAATATCAGGCGCAAAGAGAGTGTAAGGAACCGATATAAGCTCAGATACTATGGGAGTACGAAGACATACACCTTGAAAGATATTACAATAAAGGTAACTGAAACACAGTGAGTGAGAATGCACACAAACACAGAGGAACGAAATATCAGGCACTAAGGGAATGTAAGGAAACGATATAAGCTCAAATACTATATGAGAGTACGAAGGGATACGCCTTGAAAGATATTACAATAAGGGTAACTGAAACACTGTGAGAGAGAATGCACACATACACAGAGGAACGAAATATCAGGCGCAAAGAGAGTGTGAGGAACCGATATAAGCTCAGATACTATGGGAGTACGAAGACATACACCTTGAAAGATATTACAATAAAGGTAACTGAAACACTGTGAGAGAGAATGCACACAAAAACAGAGGAACGAAATACCAGGCACTAAGGGAATGTAAGGAAACGATATAAGCTCAGATACTGTATGGTTGTACGAAGACATACACCTTGAAAGATATTACAATAAAGGTAACTGAAACACTGTAAGAGAGAATGCACACAGAAACAAGGAACGAAATATCAGGCACTAAGGGAGTGTAAGGAACCGATATATGCTCAGATACTGTATGGGAGTACGAAGGGATACGCCTTGAAAGATATTACAATAAGGGTAACTGAAACACTGTGAGAGAGAATGCACACATACACAGAGGAACGAAATATCAGGCGCAAAGAGAGTGTAAGGAACCGATATATGCTCAGATACTGTATGGGAGTACGAAGGGATACGCCTTGAAAGATATTACAATAAGGGTAACTGAAACACTGTGAGAGAGAATGCACACATACACAGAGGAACGAAATATCAGGCGCAAAGAGAGTGTAAGGAACCGATATAAGCTCAGATACTGTATGGGAGTACGAAGACATACACCTTGAAAGATATTACAATAAGGGTAACTGAAACACTGTGAGAGAGAATGCACACATACACAGAGGAACGAAATATCAGGCACTAAGTTAGTGTAAGGAACTGATATAAGCTCAGATACTGTATGGGAGTACGAAGACATACACCTTGAAAGATATTACAATAAGGGTAACTGAAACACTGTGAGAGAGAATGCACACATACACAGAGGAACGAAATATCAGGCGCAAAGAGAGTGTAAGGAACCGATATAAGCTCAGATACTGTATGGGAGTACGAAGACATACACCTTGAAAGATATTACAATAAGGGTAACTGAAACACTGTGACAGAGAATGCACACATACACAGAGGAACGAAATATCAGGCGCAAAGAGAGTGTAAGGAACCAATATAAGCTCAGATACTGAATGGGAGTACGAAGACATACACCTTGAAAGATATTATAATAAAGGTAACTGAAACACTGTAGGAGAGAATGCACACAGAAACAAGGAACGAAATATCAGGCACAAAGAGAGTGTGAGGAACCGATATAAGCTCAGATACTGTATGGGAGTACGAAGACATACACCTTGAAAGATATTACAATAAAGGTAACTGAAACCTTGTGAGAGAGAATGCACACATACACAGAGGAACGAAATATCAGGCGCAAAGAGAGTGTAAGGAACCGATATAAGCTCAGATACTGTATGGGAGTACGAAGACATACACCTTGAAAGATATTACAATAAAGGTAACTGAAACACTGTAAGAGAGAGAATGCACACATACACAGAAGAACGAACAATCAGGCTCTAAGTGAGTGCAAGAGACCGATATAGTCTCAGACACTGTATTTGAGTACGAAGAGATACATCTTGACAGCTAAGAAAATAAAGTTATCTGAAACACTGTGAGAGAGAAGGCGCACATACACAGAGGAACGAAATATCAGGCACTAAGGGAGTGTAAGGAACCGATATAAGCTCAGATACTGTATGGGAGTACGAAGACATACACCTTGAAAGATATTACAATAAAGGTAACTGAAACACTGTGAGAGAGAATGCACACATACACAGAGGAACGAAATATCAGGCTCTAAGTGAGTGCAAGAGACCGATATATGCTCAGATACTGTATGGGAGTACGAAGACATACACCTTGAAAGATATTACAATAAAGGTAACTGAAACAATGTGAGAGAGAATGCACACATACACAGAGGAACGAAATATCAGGCGCAAAGAGAGTGTGAGGAACCGATATAAGCTCAGATACTGTATGGGAGTACGAAGACATACACCTTGAAAGATATTACAATAAAGGTAACTGAAACACTGTGATAGAGAATGCACACATACACAGAGGAACGAAATATCAGGCGCAAAGAGAGTGTGAGGAACCGATTTAAGCTCAGATACTGTATGGGAGTACGAAGACATACACCTTGAAAGATATTACAATAAAGGTAACTGAAACACTGTGATAGAGAATGCACACATACACAGAGGAACGAAATATCAGGCGCAAAGAGAGTGTAAGGAACCGATATAAGCTCAGATACTGTATGGGAGTATGAAGACATACACTTTGAAAGATATTACAATAAAGGTAACTGAAACAATGTGAGAGAGAATGCACACAAACACAGAGGAACGAAATATCAGGCGCAAAGAGAGTGTACGGAACCGATATAAGCTCAGATACTATGGGAGTACGAAGACATACACCTTGAAAGATATTACAATAAGGGTATCTGAAACACTGTGAGAGAGAATGCACACAAACACAGAGGAACGAAATATCAGGCTCTAAGTGAGTGCAAGAGACCGATATATGCTCAGATACTGTATGGGAGTACGAAGACATACACCTTGAAAGATATTACAATAAAGGTAACTGAAACAATGTGAGAGAGAATGCACACATACACAGAGGAACGAAATATCAGGCGCAAAGAGAGTGTGAGGAACCGATATAAGCTCAGATACTGTATGGGAGTACGAAGACATACACCTTGAAAGATATTACAATAAAGGTAACTGAAACACTGTGATAGAGAATGCACACATACACAGAGGAACGAAATATCAGGCGCAAAGAGAGTGTGAGGAACCGATTTAAGCTCAGATACTGTATGGGAGTACGAAGACATACACCTTGAAAGATATTACAATAAAGGTAACTGAAACACTGTGATAGAGAATGCACACATACACAGAGGAACGAAATATCAGGCGCAAAGAGAGTGTAAGGAACCGATATAAGCTCAGATACTGTATGGGAGTATGAAGACATACACTTTGAAAGATATTACAATAAAGGTAACTGAAACAATGTGAGAGAGAATGCACACAAACACAGAGGAACGAAATATCAGGCGCAAAGAGAGTGTAAGGAACCGATATAAGCTCAGATACTATGGGAGTACGAAGACATACACCTTGAAAGATATTACAATAAGGGTAACTGAAACACTGTGAGAGAGAATGCACACAAACACAGAGGAACGAAATATCAGGCACTAAGGGAATGTAAGGAAACGATATAAGCTCAGATACTGTATGGTTGTACGAAGACATACACCTTGAAAGATATTACAATAAAGGTAACTGAAACACTGTAAGAGAGAATGCACACAGAAACAAGGAACGAAATATCAGGCACTAAGGGAGTGTAAGGAACCGATATATAATCAGATACTGTATGGGAGTACGAAGGGATACGCCTTGAAAGATATTACAATAAAGGTAACTGAAACACTGTGAGAGAGAATGCACACATACACAGAGGAACGAAATATCAGGCGCAAAGAGAGTGTGAGGATCCGATATAAGCTCAGATACTATGGGAGTACGAAGACATACACCTTGAAAGATATTACAATAAAGGTAACTGAAACACTGTGTGAGAGAATGCACACAAACACAGAGGAACGAAATATCAGGCACTAAGGGAATGTAAGGAAACGATATAAGCTCAGATACTGTATGGTTGTACGAAGACATACACCTTGAAAGATATTACAATAAAGGTAACTGAAACACTGTAAGAGAGAATGCACACAGAAACAAGGAACGAAATATCAGGCACTAAGGGAGTGTAAGGAACCGATATATGCTAAGATACTGTATGGGAGTACGAAGGGATACGCCTTGAAAGATATTACAATAAGGGTAACTGAAACACTGTGAGAGAGAATGCACACATACACAGAGGAACGAAATATCAGGCGCAAAGAGATTGTAAGGAACGGATATAAGCTCAGATACTGTATGGGAGTACGAAGACATACACCTTGAAAGATATTACAATAAGGGTAACTGAAACACTGTGAGAGAGAATGCACACATACACAGAGGAACGAAATATCAGGCACTAAGTTAGTGTAAGGAACCGATATAAGCTCAGATACTGTATGGGAGTACGAAGACATACACCTTGAAAGATATTACAATAAGGGTAACTGAAACACTGTGATAGAGAATGCACACATACACAAAGGAACGAAATATCAGGCGCAAAGAGAGTGTAAGGAACCGATATAAGCTCAGATACTGTATGGGAGTACGAAGACATACACCTTGAAAGATATTACAATAAAGGTAACTGAAACACTGTGAGAGAGAATGCACACATACACAGAAGAACGAACAATCAGGCTCTGAGTGAGTGCAAGAGACCGATATAGTCTCAGACACTGTATTTGAGTACGAAGAGATACATCTTGACAGCTAAGAAAATAAAGTTATCTGAAACACTGTGAGAGAGAAGGCGCATATACACAGAGGAACGAAATATCAGGCACTAAGGGAGTGTAAGGAACCGATATAAGCTCAGATACTGTATGGGAGTACGAAGACATACACCTTGAAAGATATTACAATAAAGGTAACTGAAACACTGTGAGAGAGAATGCACACATACACAGAAGAACGAACAATCAGGCTCAAAGTGAGTGCAAGAGACCGATATAGTCTCAGATACTGTGTTTGAGTACGAAGAGATACATCTTGACAGCTAAGAAAATAAAGTTATCTGAAACACTGTGAGAGAGAAGGCGCACATACACAGAGGAACGAAATATCAGGCACTAAGGGAGTGTAAGGAACCGATATAAGCTCAAATACTGTATGGGAGTACGAAGGGATACGCCTTGAAAGATAATACAATAAAGGTAACTGAAACACTGTAAGACAGAATGCACACAGAAACAAGGAACGAAATATCAGGCACTAAGGGAATGTAAGGAAACGATATAAGCTCAAATACTGTATGGGAGTACGAAGGGATACGCCTTGAAAGATATTACAATAAGGGTAACTGAAACACTGTGATAGAGAATGCACACATACACAGAGGAACGAAATATCAGGCGCAAAGAGAGTGTGAGGAACCGATATAAGCTCAGATACTGTATGGGAGTACGAAGGGATACGCCTTGAAAGATATTACAATAAAGGTAACTGAAACACTGTGATAGAGAATGCACACATACACAGAGGAACGAAATATCAGGCACTAAGGGAATGTAAGGAAACGATATAAGCTCAAATACTGTATGGGAGTACGAAGACATACACCTTGAAAGATATTACAATAAAGGTAACTGAAACACTGTGATAGAGAATGCACACATACACAGAGGAACGAAATATCAGGCACTAAGGGAATGTAAGGAAACGATATAAGCTCAAATACTGTATGGGAGTACGAAGACATACGCCTTGAAAGATATTACAATAAAGGTAACTGAAACACTGTGAGAGAGAATGCACACATACACAGAGGAACGAAATATCAGGCACTATGGGAATGTAAGGAAACGATATAAGCTCAAATACTGTATGGGAGTACGAAGACATACACCTTGAAAGATATTACAATAAAGGTAACTGAAACACTGTGATAGAGAATGCACACATACACAGAGGAACGAAATATCAGGCACTAAGGGAGTGTAAGGAACCGATATATGCTCAGATACTGTATGGGAGTACGAAGACATACACCTTGAAAGATATTACAATAAAGGTAACTGAAACAATGTGAGAGAGAATGCACACATACACAGAGGAACGAAATATCAGGCGCAAAGAGAGTGTGAGGAACCGATATAAGCTCAGATACTGTATGGGAGTACGAAGACATACACCTTGAAAGATATTACAATAAAGGTAACTGAAACACTGTGATAGAGAATGCACACATACACAGAGGAACGAAATATCAGGCGCAAAGAGAGTGTGAGGAACCGATTTAAGCTCAGATACTGTATGGGAGTACGAAGACATACACCTTGAAAGATATTACAATAAAGGTAACTGAAACACTGTGATAGAGAATGCACACATACACAGAGGAACGAAATATCAGGCGCAAAGAGAGTGTAAGGAACCGATATAAGCTCAGATACTGTATGGGAGTATGAAGACATACACCTTGAAAGATATTACAATAAAGGTAACTGAAACAATGTGAGAGAGAATGCACACAAACACAGAGGAACGAAATATCAGGCGCAAAGAGAGTGTAAGGAACCGATATAAGCTCAGATACTATGGGAGTACGAAGACATACACCTTGAAAGATATTACAATAAAGGTAACTGAAACACTGTGAGAGAGAATGCACACAAACACAGAGGAACGAAATATCAGGCACTAAGGGAATGTAAGGAAACGATATAAGCTCAGATACTGTATGGTTGTACGAAGACATACACCTTGAAAGATATTACAATAAAGGTAACTGAAACACTGTAAGAGAGAATGCACACAGAAACAAGGAACGAAATATCAGGCACTAAGGGAGTGTAAGGAACCGATATATGCTCAGATACTGTATGGGAGTACGAAGGGATACGCCTTGAAAGATATTACAATAAGGGTAACTGAAACACTGTGAGAGAGAATGCACACATACACAGAGGAACGAAATATCAGGCACTAAGGGAATGTAAGGAAACGATATAAGCTCAGATACTGTATGGTTGTACGAAGACATACACCTTGAAAGATATTACAATAAAGGTAACTGAAACACTGTAAGAGAGAATGCACACAGAAACAAGGAACGAAATATCAGGCACTAAGGGAGTGTAAGGAACCGATATATGCTCAGATACTGTATGGGAGTACGAAGGGATACGCCTTGAAAGATATTACAATGAGGGTAACTGAAACACTGTGAGAGAGAATGCACACATACACAGAGGAACGAAATATCAGGCACTAAGGGAATGTAAGGAAACGATATAAGCTCAGATACTGTATGGTTGTACGAAGACATACACCTTGAAAGATATTACAATAAAGGTAACTGAAACACTGTAAGAGAGAATGCACACAGAAACAAGGAACGAAATATCAGGCACTAAGGGAGTGTAAGGAACCGATATATGCTCAGATACTGTATGGGAGTACGAAGCGATACGCCTTGAAAGATATTACAATAAGGGTAACTGAAACACTGTGAGAGAGAAGGCGCACATACACAGAGAAACGAAATATCAGGCACTAAGGGAGTGTAAGGAAACGATATAAGCTCAAATACTGTATGAGAGTACGAAGGGATACGCCTTGAAAGATATTACAATATAGGTAACTGAAACACTGTGAGAGAGAATGCACACATACACAGAGGAACGAAATATCAGGCGCAAAGAGAGTGTGAGGAACCGATATAAGCTCAGATACTATGGGAGTACGAAGACATACACCTTGAAAGATATTACAATAAAGGTAACTGAAACACTGTGAGAGAGAATGCACACAAACACAGAGGAACGAAATATCAGGCAATAAGGGAATGTAAGGAAACGATATAAGCTCAGATACTGTATGGTTGTACGAAGACATACACCTTGAAAGATATTACAATAAAGGTAACTGAAACACTGTAAGAGAGAATGCACACAGAAACAAGGAACGAAATATCAGGCACTAAGGGAGTGTAAGGAACCGATATATGCTCAGATACTGTATGGGAGTACGAAGGGATACGCCTTGAAAGATATTACAATAAGGGTAACTGAAACACTGTGAGAGAGAATGCACACATACACAGAGGAACGAAATATCAGGCGCAAAGAGAGTGTAAGGAACCGATATATGCTCAGATACTGTATGGGAGTACGAAGGGATACGCCTTGAAAGATATTACAATAAGGGTAACTGAAACACTGTGAGAGAGAATGCACACATACACAGAGGAACGAAATATCAGGCGCAAAGAGAGTGTAAGGAACCGATATAAGCTCAGATACTGTATGGGAGTACGAAGACATACACCTTGAAAGATATTACAATAAGGGTAACTGAAACACTGTGAGAGAGAATGCACACATACACAGAGGAACGAAATATCAGGCACTAAGTTAGTGTAAGGAACTGATATAAGCTCAGATACTGTATGGGAGTACGAAGACATACACCTTGAAAGATATTACAATAAGGGTAACTGAAACACTGTGAGAGAGAATGCACACATACACAGAGGAACGAAATATCAGGCGCAAAGAGAGTGTAAGGAACCGATATAAGCTCAGATACTGTATGGGAGTACGAAGACATACACCTTGAAAGATATTACAATAAGGGTAACTGAAACACAGTGATAGAGAATGCACACATACACAGAGGAACGAAATATCAGGCGCAAAGAGAGTGTAAGGAACCGATATAAGCTCAGATACTGAATGGGAGTACGAAGACATACACCTTGAAAGATATTATAATAAAGGTAACTGAAACACTGTAAGAGAGAATGCACACAGAAACAAGGAACGAAATATCAGGCACAAAGAGAGTGTGAGGAACCGATATAAGCTCAGATACTGTATTGGAAAACGAAGAGACACCTTGAAAGAGAAGAAAATAAAGGTATCTGAGACACTGAGAGAGAGAATACACACAGACACTAGTAATGAGTGTTAGCACATACTGAAACACTGTATATAGACACTGTGACTGTTAATAAATACATTAGCAAGGAATTTGTAAATGACTACATTCATAGCACAAGTACTCTCTGTTAGTAAATATACGGAATCTGTGGGACCGTAAGCTACATGCGCAACGACTATACAAACTAATAAGGGCATTTTCTCTATTTATTGTTGGAAATATATTTTTACTTTTACTTTATTGCTTTATATATTCATTTCTCGTAAATGTTTTATAATAGAAAATAAACCTGTATGACATAATATTGCAAGTGACACGTCATAAAATTGGTTAATAATATTGTGATCCTATTTTTCATTTCAATGTTGTATTTTTCAATTTTTCTTACTACAAATCCTCGAAATCTAAATGCTAATGATAACTTTCTTTCAAATATTATTATAAAATTATTTTTAGAAATAAATCAAATAATTACAATGAAAACTAAAATTAAAATTTATTAAATAAACGCGATTTTTGTATATATAATTTAAGAAAGTGAAACAATTTTCTTGTATTTTATTGATACTGTTTATTACTAATTAGTTATCATAAACAGTGTGCACTTTGTGGGAGAGTAATGAAGCGTAAAACCTTTACAAAGAAGAATGAGTTTAATCGCCGCCAGATGTCTCTGGTGTTAATTAGTGCCATTTATAACTCAAGGCTATACATTTCAACGCTGCTGGTACTTTCGTTTTTTCCTTCCGTTTCTGCCCAACCCTTCAAATAAAGATTTAATTTTAGATATAAATTTGCTACTCACTGTAATACTGACAGGTTTGTATGGCAAATTCATTTTCGCTCATCTCAGCTGCATTTCTTAACACACATTAACTGAGTGCCGTAGCTTTTCACACCTACCCTAAGGTTAAGCTGTTGTCTATTCTAATATAGGTTGTTTTGTAACTAATTCTTAAACGATTGAATTTATTTTTGTTGGTTTCTTTGTTAGATTTTGAGTCACAAATGTTTGTTTATATTTCTTGATAATGCTCTTTTAGCTCATTAAAGTTGTACGTAGCTAATATTAACATTATAACTGTTATTGCATATACAACGTCGTACTTGTATATGTATGTATATGTAACCCAATGGATTACCAATGGGCTCTCCAATGTCCAGCATATTATCGGAAATATTTTTACAAAATATAGACATTGAAATCGATAAGATTATTAAAACACATGATCAAAATGGACACTGGTTTAGATATTTAGATGATCGATTATACATATCAAAAAATAATGGTTTAAATATTGACAAAATATTAAAATGTATAAATAATATACACAAAAATATAAAATTTACTCATGAATTTGAATCGAAAAATAAACTAAATTATTTAGATATTACAAGTACCAGAAATAAAGAATCATTTGAATATAATATATATAGAAAACCAATGCAAACAAATCAAATAATACCTAATTATTCAAACTACTCATACAACCAAAAAATGGCAGCGCTTTATAATTTACTACATAGAATGCACAAAATACCAATGAACTTGAATGATCAAATAAAAGAGAAAAATATAATATATCAAATTGGTTTAGAAAATGGATATAAAAGAAAAACTATAGATAAATTAAATAATAATATAATAAGAAAACAGAAACTCGAAAATAACTTTGCTCCTAATAAGAGAGAAAATATTTTGACAACTTTTACATTCACTGGTAACGAACTACATAAAATTACAAGATTATTTAAAGGAACAAATTTACAAATTAAATATAAAACTTATAATAAAATTAAAAATTGATTAAACAATAACAAAAATCAAAATAATATGCACGAAAGAAATGGAGTATATAATATAAAATGTATAAAGGACACAAAAAAAAGAAATTAAAAGAAAGATACAAAGAACATATAAACGCTTATATCAAACCAAACATATACAATTCAAATTTAGCTACGCATTGTATTAATAATGGACACGAGTTTCCGGAAATAGAAAATATGAAATTATTAAAAGAATTAAATAAAGGATTAAAAATGAATATATTTGAAACATTGGAAATTTATAAGCATAAAGTTAAAGACAAATTAATTGATGAACGAATTCAAGTGAGATCAAGGCACCAAACTATTTATAAAGTCATTGATGTTATAGAAAAATTTCCATAAAGTGCAATACTTATAAACATATGGTCGTTTGTAGTACATGCGATTTAATTTTGTAAAAGTATTTTATTAGTTAATTATTTTCCTGAAGATGCTGGTACTATTTTATCGGCGAAAAGCTTTGAATAAATATATTCATTAAGAGTATTCTTCTTTTTGAAATATTTTTAATTTAATAACTATATTACAAGAAAACATATCACCATATTTAATATATATATATATATATATATATATTCAAATATATAACTTATTTAACAACTTTTAATCAAAGCTTTTCGTTGATAAAGTGTAACAACATCGTCTGGAATGAATAATACAATGAAGCAAGACATAAAACTATGGTAAATTATTTAGAAATAATCTTGTTGCCAAATGTATACAAATTGCAAGTTTGTCTAGTTGCTGTAACATTATAGATATTGAATATAGTATCAAATTTAGAATACACTTGTTTTTGCTCATTTATTAATTTGTTATTATTACTGTATTTATATATTTCGAATGCTTCATATATATATATATTTTCATTCCTAATCCTTTATTAATTTCTTTTATAAGTTTCATATTTTCAATACTTGGATATTGGTGCTTATTATTATTACAATCATTTGTAAAATTTTATTTGTATATTTCTGATTTGCTATAAGCATTTAAATTTTTTTAATATCTTTCTTTTAATTTTTTTTTCCTTTGACCTATATACTTTTTATTACAGCTTTCACATTCTTATTTAAAAACACCTTCTTTTCATGCATATTATTTGTTTTATTATTGTTATTCATTATGTTTATTATGTTATTATTAGTTTTCTATGTAATTTTGATATTCGTATTTTTCAATATTTTGGTGATATTTTTTATTTCATTACCTGTAAATAAAAAATAAAGTCCCTATTTTACTATTATTATTGTAAATTAATTTATTATGTTGTTTATGAAAAATATTTTAATGCAATTTGTCAACAGTTTTCTATTTATAAAAATTTTCTATTGCAACTTGATAAATTATGATTTGTTTCCTATTTTATTTTCTTCATTAAAGGTAATTTTATGCATTCTGTATAATAAGTTATATAAAGCAGCCATTTTTTGGTTATATGGATGATTAGAGTTACTTGGTATAATTTGGTGTGTTTGTGTTGGTTTACGATTTATATCATATATTCAAATATTCAACAAAAACAAACCAAATCATACCACATAATTCTAATCATCCATATATAAAAAAATGGCTGCTATAAATAACTTATATAGAACACATAAAATCCCCGTCAATGAAAAAAATAAAAGGAGCGAAAAAACATAATTTATCAAGTTGCAATAACAAAACGGTTATAAATAGAAAACTGTCGACAAACGTAGTTATAATATTTTTGTTAAACAACATAAAAATTTAATTTACAACATAATCATCATATTGATTTAATTTTTATTGATATTTAATGTAATAAAAATTTGTTTTAATACAAATATCGAAATTGCTTACAAAACTAATAATAAACATAATAAATAACAATAATAAAACAAATAGTATGCATGAAAAAGGTGGTGTTTATAAATTACAATCTGAAAGCTATAATAAAACGTATATAGGCCAAACCAAGAAACAATTAAAAGAAAGGTATAAAAATGAAATGAAATGCTTATAAAAAAACCATAAATATACAAATAAAATTTTTTTAATGATTGTATTAATGATAATCACCGATTTCCAAATATTGAAATTATGAAACTTATAAAAAGAAATTAATAAAGGATTAAAAATGAACATACACGAAGCATTAAAAATATTCAAATACAGTAATAATAACAAATTATTAAATTAGCAAATACAAATACATTCTAAATTTGATACTATATTAAATGTCTATAATGTTACAGCAACACGATAAACTTGGCAATTTGTACGAATGCTATTTCTAATTTAACATAAGTTTTATATCTTCCTTGTTTTATTGTATTATTCATTCCTGATGATGATGGTACCTTTTATAAAGTTTTCGATTTAAATAAATGCTTCAAATAAAAATTAATAAATAATTCTGGTATTTGAATATCCTTAGTTGTTTCTGATAACCATACAACAACAACAAAAAAACACACACACACAAACAAACACACACACACACACACACGCAAACACACACACACACAAGCACACCCACACACACACACACACACACACACAGACACACACACACACACACACACACACACAAACACACACACACACACACACACACATATATATATATATATATATATATATATATATATATATATATATATATGTGAGTACATTTTTCTGCGTTTTTCAACTTTATAATTTTTTCCTTTGTTGACGCGTTTCGGAATGACTCCACTCTTAAAAAGTAAACAGTATTACGTACTATTTAAGTTATGAAAATGGAGTCATTTTGAAACGTGTCAATAAACGAATTCAATACAAATTAACTCAAATATATAGAAACATTTTCAGTGATGATGAGTATATTAGGAATTTCAGCTTACTATCGTATAAGCAGAAGCGACGCATGTAGGTGAACGATAAAAGTGCAATGTAATTTGGTTTGGGAAGGAATCATGTTTTATTCTGCTACTGAGTATTCGAATAGAGTTTTCGATCCATTTACCACCGAGATACGAACTCGGGTACAAACACTTTTAGAATTGCAAAGGAATTTTATTGCTACTTACGTTCCACAGGACCGAAACAGAAAACGTATTTTTGCTGTTGGAAAACGTAATTTTGAATTAAACGTTCTGTGATATAAATTGAATAACTGTTGCAAGAACGTAATGATAATATACATATTTTTCCCCAACATTGTAAGAGTTTAAAACAGTTTCCTTTCATTTTTTTTAATGTTTAGTAAACTAGGCGTATTTCAGTTTTAGCTTTGAGCATCTAGAACCACGTAAAGCAGAAATCAGACACCAGTGTCTGCTGAGCCATAACTTGAGTGTGTATATATATATATATATATATATATATATATATATATATATATATATATATATATATATATATATATACATACCTTTTTCTCGTCTTAAAAATGTAGGGTTTAAGACCACAATGATAAAAGAAAAAAGAATAAATGATAGAACAGCCATAATGGTAAGGCGTTTTCTGGCCTGGTGAAGAGGATAAAGGACAGCATGTGTTAAAACTTTAACTACTTTATTTCCTCAACTCCTTATGAACAATGCTCAGGATTTATACGCTCTCTCTCTCTCTCTTAAATAATAATTTACATTTAAATATTTATTTATTAACGTCCATTAATTTTATCAACAATGATATTTTTAAATCAATTTGCTCGAATATTTTCCAGAATTTAATATACTTTATTGGTATGTGCGAGAGGTGAGTAAGAGTAAGTCGTGTTTAACGGTTGTTAGTGCGCGAAGCTCTTGATAATGCCAGTATATTGCTGCGTCGAGCATTTTGTCTCTCGTATTATTTCCTTGCGTACTAAGGATTGTTTTAAAGATCTTATGCTTCTAATTATAAAGCACATATAGCACAAGTAATATAAATGCACAAGTTTCAAGTCAATTCCTACTTATGTTAACAAAGACAAATTTTATTTTATTTACTTTTCTTAAAAAACTAAAAATAATAATAGTATGTATATAGGCCTACATATGACAGAATAACAATATTAAGTTTCAAATTAAAAACGAAATTAATTAATAAATATTTAATTAATTAAATTTACATAATTAACTGTAATAACATCGTGTTATACAATTATAAAAAAGAGTATTTCAAGTTGGGTGAACGAATAAAAAGTATGTTATAACGATTGAATAAATGAATCGATATATAGTTTAAAATGGAGAAAGTGTGAACTAATAGAAAGAATTGAAAAATGGAACGGTTAGAATATTGCCAGTTTGACATTGAAAATGAATTTAGAAAACCATTGTTTGACTTTTTTTTTGAGATACAATTATTTCACAGAATGTCAATGGCATCATAAAATGACAAATTTTCTCCAACTGTAGCAGTAAATCGCAAAACATTACTCCAATCGTTCAAATAAATAAGTAAAAATTAAAACTAAAGAGATAATTTTTTTTTTTAAAACGTTGTTGAATTAAACAGAAATAAATAATAGAATAATTCTAGTTACGAGTTTACCTTGAATTTACGTGTTCTAATAAAAGGCTTTACTATAACTCTCCCGTGAAGATATGGCCACACGAAACCGTCTGCAAATAAGAGGCAGTAACTACATAGCACTCTGGCGCCATATTCAGGATGAAGTGACTCTGCGGAAACCACAGATGCGGCACTTATGTTTTCTAACAACTGAATCACAGGAAACTGCCTAAAAATAGAGGCAGTAACTACAAAGCACTCTGGCGCCATATTCAGGATGAAGTGACTCTGCGGAAACCACAGATGCGCCACTTATGTTTTCTAACAACTGAATCACAAGAAAATGCCTAAAAATAGAGGCAGTAACTACAAAGCACTCTGGCGCCATATTCAGGATGAAGTGACTCTGCGGAAACCACAGATGCGCCACTTATGTTTTCTAACAACTGAATCACAGGAAACTGCCTAAAAATAGAGGCAGTAACTACAAAGCACTCTGGCGCCATATTCAGGATGAAGTGACTCTGCGGAAACCACAGATGCGCCACTTATGTTTTCTAACAACTGAATCACAGGAAACTAACTAAAAATAGAGGCAGTAACTACAAAGCACTCTGGCGCCATATTCAGGATGAAGTGACTCTGCGTAAACCCCAGATGCGCCACTTATGTTTTCTAACAACTGACCCACACGAAACCGCCTGCAAATAGAAGCGGTAACTACATAGCACTCTGGCGCCATATGCAGCATGAAGTGACTCTTCGGAAACCCCAGATGCGCCACTTATGTTTTCTAACAACTGAGCCACACGAAACCGCCTGCAAATAGAAGCAGTAACTACATAGCACTCTGGCGCCATATTCAGCATGAAGTGACTCTGCGGAAACCCCAGATGCGCCACTTATGTTTTCTAACAACTGAGCCACACGAAACCGCCTGCAAATAGAAGCAGTAACTACATAGCACTCTGGCGCCATATTCAGCATGAAGTGACTCTGCGGAAACCCCAGATGCGCCACTTATGTTTTCTAACAACTGAGCCACACGAAACCGCCTGCAAATAGAAGCGGTAACTACATAGCACTCTGGCGCCATATTCAGCATGAAGTGACTCTGCGGAAACCCCAGATGCGCCACTTATGTTTTCTAACAACTGAGCCACACGAAACCGCCTGCAAATAGAAGCAGTAACTACATAGCACTCTGGCGCCATATTCAGCATGAAGTGACTCTGCGGAAACCCCAGATGCGCCACTTATGTTTTCTAACAACTGAGCCACACGAAACCGCCTGCAAATAGAAGCAGTAACTACATAGCACTCTGGCGCCATATTCAGCATGAAGTGACTCTGCGGAAACCCCAGATGCGCCACTTATGTTTTCTAACAACTGAGCCACACGAAACCGCCTGCAAATAGAAGCGGTAACTACATAGCACTCTGGCACCATATTCAGCATGAAGTGACTCTGCGGAAACCCCAGATGCGCCACTTATGTTTTCTAACAACTGAGCCACACGAAACCGCCTGCAAATAGAAGCAGTAACTACATAGCACTCTGGCGCCATATTCAGCATGAAGTGACTCTGCGGAAACCCCAGATGCGCCACTTATGTTTTCTAACAACTGAGCCACACGAAACCGCCTGCAAATAGAAGCAGTAACTACATAGCACTCTGGCGCCATATTCAGCATGAAGTGACTCTGCGGAAACCCCAGATGCGCCACTTATGTTTTCTAACAACTGAGCCACACGAAACCGCCTGCAAATAGAAGCAGTAACTACATAGCACTCTGGCGCCATATTCAGCATGAAGTGACTCTGCGGAAACCCCAGATGCGCCACTTATGTTTTCTAACAACTGAGCCACACGAAACCGAATGCAAATAGAAGCGGTAACTACATAGCACTCTGGCGCCATATGCAGCATGAAGTGACTCTTCGGAAACCCCAGATGCGCCACTTATGTTTTCTAACAACTGAGCCACACGAAACCGCCTGCAAATAGAAGCAGTAACTACATAGCACTCTGGCGCCATATTCAGCATGAAGTGACTCTGCGGAAACCCCAGATGCGCCACTTATGTTTTCTAACAACTGAGCCACACGAAACCGCCTGCAAATAGAAGCAGTAACTACATAGCACTCTGGCGCCATATTCAACATGAAGTGACTCTTCGGATACCCCAGATGCGCCACTTATGTTTACAACAACCGAGCCACAGGAAACAGCCTGCAAATAGAGGCAGTAGCTACATGGCACTCTGGCGCCATATTCAACATGAAGTGACTCTTCGGATACCCCAGATGGGCCACTTATTTTTTCAACAACCGAGCCACAGGAAACCGCCTGCAAATAGAGGCAGTAGCTACATGGCACTCTGGCGCCATATTCACCATGAAGACACTCAGCGGAAACCCCAGATGCACCACTTATGTTTTCTAACAACTGACCCACACGAAACCGCCTGCAAATAGAAGCAGTAACTACATAACACTCTGGCGCCATATTCAACATGAAGTGACTCTTCGGATACCCCAGATGGGCCACTTATTTTTTCAACAACCGAGCCACAGGAAACCGCCTGCAAATAGAGGCAGTAGCTACATGGCACTCTGGCGCCATATTCACCATGAAGACACTCAGCGGAAACCCCAGATGCACCACTTATGTTTTCTAACAACTGACCCACACGAAACCGCCTGCAAATAGAAGCAGTAACTACATAACACTCTGGCGCCATATTCAACATGAAGTGACTCTTCGGATACCCCAGATGGGCCACTTATTTTTTCAACAACTGAGCCACACGAAACCGTCTGCAAATAGAGGCAGTAACTACAAAGCACTCTGGTGCCATATTCAGAATGAAGTGACTCTGCGGAAACCCCAGATGCGCCACTTATGTTTTCTAACAACTGAGCCACACGAAACCGCCTGCAAATAGAAGCAGTAACTACATAGCACTCTGGCGCCATATGCAGCATGAAGTGACTCTTCGGAAACCCCAGATGCGCCACTTATGTTTTCAACAACTGAGCCACACGAAAAAGCCTGCAAATAGAAGCAGTAACTACATAGCACTCTGGCGCCATATTCAACATGAAGTGACTCTTCGGAAACCCCAGGTGCGCCACTTATGTTTTCTAACAACTGAGCCACACGAAACCGCCTGCAAATAGAAGCAGTAACTACATAGCACTCTGACGCCATATTCAACATGAAGTGACTCTTCGGAAACCCCAGATGCGCCACTTATGTTTTCAACAACTGACCCACACGAAAAAGCCTGCAAATAGAAGCAGTAACTACATAGCACTCTGGCGCCATATTCAACATGAAGTGACTCTTCGGAAACCCCAGGTGCGCCACTTATGTTTTCTAACAACTGAGCCACACGAAAAAGCCTACAAATAGAAGCAGTAACTACATAGCACTCTGGCGCCATATTCAACATGAAGTGACTCTTCGGAAACCCCAGGTGCGCCACTTATGTTTTCAACAACTGAGCCACACGAAAAAGCCTGCAAATAGAAGCAGTAACTACATAGCACTCTGGCGCCATATTCAACATGAAGTGACTCTTCGGAAACCCCAGGTGCGCCACTTATGTTTTCTAACAACTGAGCCACACGAAACCGCCTGCAAATAGAAGCAGTAACTACATAGCACTCTGGCGCCATATTCAACATGAATTGACTCTTCGGAAACCCCAGATGCGCCACTTATGTTTTCAACAACTGAGCCACACGAAAAAGCCTGCAAATAGAGGCAGTAACTACATAGCACTCTGCCGCCATATTCAGCATGAAGTGACTCTGCGTAAACCCCAGATGCGCCACTTATGTTTTCTAACAACCGAGCCACACGAAACCGCCTGCAAATAGAAGCAGTAACTGCATAGCACTCTGGCGCCATATTCAACATGAAGTGACTCTTCGGATACCCCAGATGCGCCACTTATGTTTTCAACAACTGAGCCACACGAAAAAGCCTGCAAAAAGAGGCAGTAACTACATAGCACTCTGGTGCCATATTCAGCATGAAGTTAGTTGTTTCAACCAGTAAGATCCTCTTTCTAAACTATGTTTCCATACCTTTTATTTTTGGTGTATTTCTTTCATTCTTGGAATTTATAGTTTTTCTTTTTTCAATAAGTAAGAACTTTGAATTAATCTGTATGAATTTTTTCTTATGCTATATAAGGCAATAACTTTTTGTGTATCGTTGAGATCTTTTCAACCTTCTTATGCTGTTTTAGTTTTAGATTTAAAGACATTTTGTTTCTAATCTTCCTAAGTGATAGATTATTTTTTAAAAATCTTGTTTTTATAGTTACAAAATGACTATTGTATCTACTGCTTACCTAAGTTTGATCATGATTCGTCAGAAAGTTGATGCTTATACCTTTTTAAAAATACTATTTTGATGCTGATATAAATATAATATTATTGTATTGAAATCATAAATATACTCATCTTCATTTCTGTTGGGAAAATTTCTATATGTTTGAGTACAGTTTTCTACCACTCCTAGCGTTCCGATATTCTCCTCAGTTGATGCGTTTCAGAGTAACTGCATTTTCAAAACTTAAATCGTAACGTTCACCCAAACTTTGAGTTCGTCTTTGTGTACCGCTAGCCACACATACACCCCTTCCAGACCTTGCTTTCTATTGATGCACACCTACTCTTGCATCAAACTACTTAATAATTTTAAACTTTTAATTATAACTTTTAATAAAGCAAAATTAAAAAAGGAAAATGTAATAAACAAGCAAATAAATAAACAGTTGAACGTTATATTTAAAATTATACTCTATTACGTTATCATGTATTAAACGCCATTACTTTATCACTATTATACTACATTACGTTATCAGTATTATACTCCATTACGTTGTCAGTATTACACTCCATTACAATCTCAGTAATATACTCAATTACAATCCCAGTATTATACTCCAATACAATCTCAGTTACATACTCCATTATATTTTCAGTATTATACTCCATTACGATATCTGTATTATACTCTATTACAATCTCAGTTTTATACTCCATTACGTTATCAGTATTATACTCCATTACGTTATCAGTAATACACTCCATTACAATCTCAGTATTATACTCCATTACAATCTCAGTTTTATACTCCATCACATTTTCAGTATTATACTCCATTACGTTATCAGTAATATACTCCATTACAATCACAGTATTTTACTCCATTACGTTATCAGTATTATACTCCATTACGTTATCTGTATTATACTCCATTACGTATCAGTATTATACTCCCTTACATTATCATTATTATACTCTATTACATTTTCAGTAATATACTCCATTACGTTATCAGTATTATACTCCATTACGTTAACAGTAATATACTCCATTACAATCTCAGTGTTATACTCCATTACGTTATCAGTATTATACGTCATTAGATTGTCAGTAATATACTCCATTACAATCACAGTATTATACTCCATTACGTTATCAGTATTAAACTCCATTAACTTATCGGTATTGTACTCCATTACGTTATTAGTATTATACTCCATTACGTTATCAGTATTAAATTCCATTACTTTATCAGTATTATACTACATTACGTTATCAGTATTATACTCCATTACGTTATCAGTATTACACTCCATTACAATCTCAGTATTAAACTCCATTACAATCTCAGTTTTATACTCCATTACATATTCAGTATTATACTCCATTACGTTATGAATATTATACTCCATTACGTTATCAGTATTATACTCGATTACGTTATCAGTATTATACTCCATTAAGTTATCAGTATTATACGCCATTAGGTTATCAGTATTATACTCCATTACAATCTCAGTAATATGCTTCATTACGTTATCAGTAATAAACTCCATTACCTTATCAGTATTATACCCCATTACGTCATCAGTATTATAATCCATTATGTTAGCAGTATTACACTCTATTACAATCTCAGTATTATACTCCAATACAATCTCAGTTTTATACTCCATTACATTTTCAGTATTATACTCCATTACGTTATCAGTATTATACTCTATTACATTTTCAGTAATATAATTACAATACAATCTGTTCTTTAAAAGAGATCTAAGAATATTTAACTAGTTTGAAATGTTTGATTTCGCGGAAAATAATGCTCATTGCTATACACAGCATGTCAGTAATACTGTAATATTATAGTAAACGTTATTTTGTTTTCTTAGTCATCAAATAATCGTAAGATTTGTTATACTTTATAATTAGTTGTTTCAGTCAGTGATCTGGAGAAATTTAACAAAATTTTGTTAAATGAGCTATTGGGATTTTTGAAAATATTTATGTTAAATAGTGCCAAAATAACGCAGATAAGTTTTTAAGGAATTGTATTTAGCTTTTCTTCTGCTGGTTTACTTTTCCTATAATAACACCTAGATAAACTTCTGGAAAAGTGTGCGTAGAGTGTAAGAACGGAAAGTTTAGGAGTATGTGACGGATGTCTGCTGTAGACACCTGTGATGCAACTTAGGGATTGGTCTTGTAAGTAATGAGGTGTCATTGCATAAAGTTATAACTAAAAATAACTAATATAATCAGACAGTTTTTAAACTCAATTCCACTTAGGTCAATAAAGGAAATGTTTAATATAGTTACTTTGCACTATAAATGACAATTATTATAAATATATTAATATAGGCTATTCGATAAATCCAGTGTTCAGCCACACAACCCTTATACTAGTACTATGATAGTGTAATCATAGAATCTGCCTATTTACGAACACATATGTTAACACGTATTTCAACTAAATTGCATTCCTTCCCCCTTTGTAAAAAGATTTTCTCGCATATAACACAAATATTATTTAAATATTATATTTATTTAATTAACTATTATTTGAAAAAAAAACTGTATTAGCATCATGTATCATTCACTACAAGTTTCAGAACTGTATTAGCATCATGTATCATTCACTACAAGTTTCAGAACTGTATTAGCATCATGTATCATTCACTACAAGTTTCAGAACTGTATTAGCATCATGTATCATTCACTACAAGTTTCAGAACTGTATTAGCATCATGTATCATTCACTACAAGTTTCAGAACTGTATTAGCATCTTGTATCATTCACTACAAGTTTCAGAACTGTATTAGCATCATGTATCATTCACTACAAGTTTCAGAACTGTATTAGCATCATGTATCATATACTACAAGTTTCAGAACTGTATTAGCATCATGTATCATTCACTACAAGTTTCAGAACTGTATTAGCATCATGTATCATTCACTACAAGTTTCAGAACTGTATTAGCATCATGTATCATTCACTACAAGTTTCAGAACTGTATTAGCATCATGTATCATTCACTACAAGTTTCAGAACTGTATTAGCATCATGTATCATTCACTACAAGTTTCAGAACTGTATTAGCATCATGTATCATTCACTACAAGTTTCAGAACTGTATTAGCATCATGTATCATTCACTACAAGTTTCAGAACTGTATTAGCATCATGTATCATTCACTACAAGTTTCAGAACTGTATTAGCATCATGTATCATTCACTACAAGTTTCAGAACTGTATTAGCATCATGTATAATTCACTACAAGTTTCAGAACTGTATTTTATCTTGAGTGCATGAAAATATGTATTTGATTAAAGACTGAAAATTTCAACAAGATATATATGAGGAGAGTGTAAATTATTAGAAGAAATTGGAAAATTGAACACAAAAACAATTAAAAAAATACTTACATATAACACTATATAAACTAATTTATTTAAAACAGAAGGACACAACCAATTAAACCCGAAAGACTTGAGTGACCAGGAACGTAAGCTTAACGTTAGTAGAAATGTATTAGAAGTGACTTCAACAGGAGAAGCTTAGCACTTTTAATATCCGTCAAATTAAACAATTTTTACGCAAACTACTATTTGCTACAAAAGTTTAAGTCTCTGGATAAAAATTAGAGAGCGTGCAATATTCGTGTGGAGTCCAGTAAGTTAAAGTGCATTTAAACTCTGCCCTTGTTTTCATTCCGTTAGCGTCAGCAGATTGGATTTCCTTTAATTGGAAGCCGCTTACTTTGAAAATGGTAAATGTGATTTCAACGCTTATTAGGGTTGCTGCTGACCGTCTTCTCTCTTGACAATGTCTCTCTCCTATTCTGCATTGAAACGCTCTTCACAATTACATGAGCTTCAATGCTTCTCCCAGGAGATTCTCGACTTCTGACGTGACCTTACTTTTATTTAAAAGAATTAAATTTAATGATATCTTGAATTTCCATGGCATCTGCCGTCGTCGTTTTCTTTTACCTCTTACATTTTCATCATAAACAAAATTAATTATTTCACTGTTTTACAAAAGGCATTACATACTTAAGCCAACGAATCATACTAAACCGGATATAAAACTGTATTGTTTTTGTGTAGCTGTTAGGATCTTACTAATCCAGACATAAGGCGTTATTCTTTTGGTCTATCTGTTAGGATCTTACTAATCCAGACATAAGGCGTTATTGTTTTGGTCTAGCTGTAACGGATCCTACTAATCCAGACATTAGGCTTTATTACAACTGTATAAAGCAACTGTGGCGTAATGTTTATTTTTAAATGAATAAAACCTCTAAACCACAAATAACTATTTATTTAAACCTTATGTACATTTCGATTGCCCAGCAATCATCTTCAGAGGTATTTAAAAAATACAACTAACTTCAAACAACATAATACAACCAATATATAGGCATAAACCTGTAACTACTTCGCCACGCCCCTTAATTTAAAAACTAGTAGGACCAATCACTAGTTGGCATGACATGTGAGTTGGCCAAAATTAAAAAAATCGCTAAATTCAATGGTTATGATCCTAAAATAATAGATAATATATTGAGGAAACAAAAATTTAAAAAGTTTAGAAACGATTCTACTACCTTAATAACACAAAAAGAAAATATTAAAAATAAATTCATTAGCCTACCATACGATATGGATTTAACAAAAGGTTTAGAAAATTTTTTAAACAGGTAAATTTAAAAGTAGCATACAAAAGCTTAAATAGTTTAAAAAATGTAATAGGTAACGCTAAAGATAAAATAAAGATGATAGATAAATCTGGGATTTATAAAATAAATTATAATTCATGTAGTAAAATTTATATTGGCCAAACAAAAAGGAAAATATTAACCAGATTTAATGAACATATTAGCCATATAAAATTTCAAAGACCTGAAAAATCTAGTGTTGCAGAACATATTCTAAACACTAAACACACTGTAGAATTAAATGATCTAAAATTATTGAAAACTGTTAATTCAAAAGGTCTTTTGAATAGTTTTGAAAGTTTGTACATTCACAAATATGACGAAAATAATTTATTAAATTGTGATAAAGGGCCTATCCCTAAATCTCAGTTATATTCATTAATTAGGAGATAGTTTTAACTTTGTTAATAATTAATATTTTTGTTTTTTTAGTAAAATTGATATGGTTGTAACTGTAACTCTTCACCACGAGAGTTGGAAGACCGGACCAAGTTGCAGAGGGGGAATTTACTGCAACGTGATTGGTCGTACTAGTTTTTAAATTAAGGGGCGTGGCGAAGTAGTTACAGGTTTATGCCTATATATTGGTTGTATTATGTTGTTTGAAGTTAGTTGTATTTTTTAAATACCTCTGAAGATGATTGCTGGGCAATCGAAATGTACATAAGGTTTAAATAAATAGTTATTTGTGGTTTAGAGGTTTTATTCATTTAAAAATTAGGCTTTATTGTTTAGGTCTAGCTGTAACGGATCCCACTAATCCAGGCATAAGGCTTTATTGTTTAATATAGCCGTAACAGATATTATTATTCCAGATATAAAGCTACTTGTTTTTGCCTAGCCGTAACGGATCTTACTAAAACAGGGGTAAAGCTTTATTGTTTTTATGTAGCAGTTACGGATCTACTCAATATAGACATAAAGCTTTATTGTTTTATTATAGCCGTAACGGATATTATTATTCCAGATATAAAGCTACTTGTTTTTGCCTAGCCGTAACGGATCTTACTAAAACAGGGGTAAAGCTTTATTGTTTTTATGTAGCAGTTACGGATCTACTCAATATAGACATAAAGCTTTATTGTTTTATTATAGCCGTAACAGATATTATTATTCCACATATAATACTACTTGTTTTTGCCCGACCGTATCGGATCTTGTTAATCCAGACATAAAGCTTTATTGTTTTTGTCCAGCCGTAACGGATCTTGTTAATCCAGGCATAAAGCTTTACTGTTTTTGCCTAGACGTAACGGATCTTACTAATCCACACATAAAGCTTTATTATTATTGTCTAGCCGAAAAGGAACTGACTAATCCAGACATAAAGCTTTATTATTTTTGTCTAGCCGAAAAGGGTCTGACTAATTCAGACATGAAGCTAATTGTTTTTGTCCAGCCGTAACTGATCTTGTTAATCCAGGTATTAAGCTTTATTGTTTTCGTCTAGCTGTATCGGGTCTTACTAAACTAGAAATAAAGCTACTTGTTTTTGCCTAGCCGTAACGGATCTTACTAATCCAGACATAAAGCTTTACTGTTTTTGCCTAGTCGTAACGGATCTTACTAATCCAGACATAAATATTTATTATTTTTGTCTAGCCGTAACGGATCTTACTAATCCAGACATAAAGCTTTATTGTTTTTGTCTAGCCGAAAAGGGTCTGACTAATTCAGACATGAAGCTAATTGTTTTTGTCCAGCCGTAACTGATCTTGTTAATCCAGGTATTAAGCTTTATTGTTTTCGTCTAGCTGTATCGGGTCTTACTAAACTAGAAATAAAGCTACTTGTTTTTGCCTAGCCGTAACGGATCTTACTAGTCCAGACATAAAGCTTTACTGTTTTTGCCTAGTCGTAACGGATCTTACTAATCCAGACATAAATATTTATTATTTTTGCCTAGCCGTAACGGATCTTACTAATCCAGACATAAAGCTTTATTGTTTTTGTCTAGTAGTAACGGATCTTACTAACCCAGACGTAAAGCGTTATTATTTTTGTCTAGCCGAAAAGGAACTGACTAATCCAGACATAAAACTAATTGTTTTTGTCTAGCCGTAACAGATCTTATTAATCCAGAGATAAAACTTTATGTTTTTGTTTAGCCGTATTGGATCTTACTAATCCAGACATAAAGCTTTATTATTTTTGTCTAGCCGAAAAGAAACTGACTAATAAAGACATAAAGCTAATTGTTTTTGTCCAGCCGTAATGGATCTTACTAATCAAGACATTAAGCTTTATTGTTTTTGTCTAGCCGTAACGGATCTTACTAATCCAGACATAAAGCTTTATTATTTTTGTCTAGCCGAAAAGGAACTGACTAATTCAGACATAAATCTAATTGTTTTTGTCCAGCCGTAACGGATCTTACTAATCCAGACATTAAGCTTTATTGTTTTTGACCAGCCGTAACGGATCTTACTAATCCAGACATAAAGCTTTATTGTTTTTGTCTAGCCGAAAAGGAACTGACTAATCCAGACATAAAGCTAATTGTTTTTGTCTAGCCGTAACAGATCTTATTAATCCAGACATAAAACTTTATGTTTTTGTTTAGCCGTATTGGATCTTACTAATCCAGACATTAGGCTTTATTGTTTTAATATAACCGTAACGGATCTTATTATTCCAGATATAAAGCTACTTGTTCTAGCCTGACCGTATCGGATCTTGTTATTCCAGACATTAGGCTTTATTGTTTTCGTCTAGCTGTTACGAATCTTACTAATTCAGATTTAAAGCTGTATTTGCCTAGCCATAACGGATCTTACTAATCCAGACATATAGCTTTATAGTTTGTGTCTAGCCGTAACGGATCTTAATAATACAGATATAAATCTTTTTTTTTCTAGCCGTAACAGATCTTACTAATCCAGACATAAAACTTTATGTTTTTGTTTAGCCGTATTGGATCTTACTAATCCAGACATTAGGCTTTATTGTTTTAATATAACCGTAACGGATCTTATTATTCCAGATATAAAGCTACTTGTTCTAGCCTGACCGTATCGGATCTTGTTATTCCAGACATTAGGCTTTATTGTTTTCGTCTAGCTGTTACGAATCTTACTAATTCAGATTTAAAGCTGTATTTGCCTAGCCATAACGGATCTTACTAATCCAGACATATAGCTTTATAGTTTGTGTCTAGCCGTAACGGATCTTAATAATACAGATATAAATCTTTTTTTTTCTAGCCGTAACAGATCTTACTAATCCAGACATATAGCTTTTTTGTTTTCGTCTAGCTGTATCGGATCTCACTAATCAAAACATAAAGCTTTAATGTTTTTGTCTAGCTGTATCGGATCTCACTAATCCAGACATAAAGCTTTAATGTTTTTGTCTAGCTGTAACGGATCTCACTAATCCAGACATAAAGCTTTAATGTTTTTGTCTAGCTGTAACGGATCTCACTAATCCAGACATAAAGCTTTAATGTTTTTGTCTAGCTGTAACGGATCTCACTAATCCAGACATAAAGCTTTAATGTTTTTGTCTAGCTGTAACGGATCTCACTAATCCAGACATAAAGCTTTAATGTTTTTGTCTAGCTGTAACGGATCTCACTAATCCAAACATAAAGCTTAAATGTTTTTGTCTAGCTGTAACGGATCTCACTAATCCAGACATAAAGCTTTATTGTTTTTGTCTATCTGTAACGGATCTCACTAATCCAGACATAAAGCTTTAATGTTTTTGTCTAGCTGTAACGGATCTCACTAATCCAGACATAAAGCTTTATTGTTTTTGTTATTATTCCAAACATGAAGCTTTAATGTTTTTGCCTAGCCCTAACGGATCTTACTAATGCAGACATAAAGCTTTATTGTTTTTGCCTAGCCCTAACGGATCTTACTAATGCAGACATAAAGCTTTATTGTTTTTGCCTAGCCCTAACGGATCTTACTAATGCAGACATAAAGCTTTATTGTTTTTAGCTAGCCGTAACGGACCTTATTAATCCAGACATAAAGCTTTTTTTTGTCTAATTGAAACGGATCTTACAAATCCAGATATCAGGTTTTATTGGTTTGGTCTAGCCGTAACGGATCTTACTAATCCAGATATAAAACACTATGTTTTTGTCTAGTCTCAACGGATCTTACTAATCGCGACATAAAACTCTATATTTTTGTCTTATCGGAGGCTTTCATTACCTATTATTGAAATTATAGGAAAAAATGAATACCAAGGTCATCGAGATAATACACCATGGTAGACGAAATTGAACGATATTGATAGCTCACGTGGAAGATTGTATCCATGAAATAAGCTTACTATATATAGGAATCATGGTAAAATTAATCTGTTACACCCTCTTGTACGAGGAAGGAAGGGAGAGGTAGATGGAATAGGTAGGATTAAGGAACGACGATGATCTCCTGTTACGAATGAGACATAGATATTAGGGTATCGAGCAGTCTGGGTCCCCTTATTGAAGTATCCTAACGGGGTTGAAGTATGATTGAGGGTGATGTATCAATGTGGACGAAGTAATACAGGGGGGTGAAGTAAGAACGGAGAAAGTATTATCGCGGGAGGTTATTATTGGGGGTGAAGTAATATCGGTTGTAGTATTAACAGGGGTTATGTATTAAATGGGGGTGAGGTACTTTTCATTATAAGGTGATGTCCTAAATGATTTGTTAAAGAAAGCAAGTCCATAATAGACCCTGATACCGGGCCTCTCAGTCTCCACTATACATAACTCCAAAAATATATAATTTCGTTTTGTATTTATCAAAAATATACAATTAAGACTGGAAACGGTTTTTAATTTTAATGTCAATTTTTCAATTTCCTTAAGAAATAATTGATATATTAGTAATTATTAGTTAAGTATTACTAAGTCTTAACGTCAAGTGATGTTTATTTATAGAAGGCCATACGAGCTGCCAACCCGAAGAAAGTACACGACAAGGCATCAGACTTTCCTGGGAGCCATAAATATAGCACGGTTACGCAAATAGGGTTATCTCTTCCCCGTGCGTAGGCGGGGTTAGGCAGCCGGGAAAACGCTCCTTAATATGATCCTGTTCCAATCATAGGTGTCGGTTTACTGCTGAAATTATACGGGCTAAAGCAGATTGCTTTGTTTAATAATCTGCTTTGCTGTCTCCATTCGTGGCTTTGTTATTCTCGGGGGGAAATGTTTTCATTTAAAGATGAGAATTTCGAATGTCTTTGGATAAAATAATTAAGGCTTGTTGATACAAACCGCCAAATATCTTTGTCAATTAGTTTGCCAAATGATATATCTTTAGGAAAAAAATATTGAGGTAGGTATTGCAGTTATTATAATTTTTTATAGATAGCAGCACTGACACCTATCCCCCTGAGGAAATAGTCACGAAAGCACCTAGATGAACAAGATCTTCACAGTGACTTGAAAGTGTCTTTCATCAAACAACACCTTCAACACTTAGCAACAAGGCTCTACAAACGAGCCCACACACAGGCAACATCCACACTCCCTTCTTAACTGGGTAGATACGTCCCCACCCATAATACACACACAGATGGCGCTGTCCTAAATGACCTAATAACTGTTCAGTTTCGAGTAGGCAGCGGAAGAGGAGGTGCCTGGTATTCCTATCATAACCTCACTAACAAGGTATTTGCAAGATAATACCCCCCCACCCCTTATCCCTTATCCCCGCTCCTGGCACGACACTTACCCCATTCTTTAATTTCGTTACATCCAGATTCATCATGGAAAGAGCTATAAACCAGGAATATGGGAAATCCATCCCGATTGCTTCAAGCGGGGTAGGTATATGCATTAATCTAACGCATTTGCCCAATCTTTAGCCCTTATCATTTAAAAATAGACTACTGGCGTGAGATTCCAGTCTGGCTGTGACAGCTTTAATTGCAATATTCCGCGATTGGAGTTTTCAGCATGAGTGTATGGCTATATAAATGAACTCTTATTCTTTGGTATTTTTATTATTATTTTATTATATGAATAAAAGCATCGTAAGCACTATTGGCTGTTGGGTAAAAACTCAAACCTCTACATAGGAAATAAGACAGAAATTTACAATTAGATCTTGAAACCAGTTGGCTCTATGGGAGCCAACTGTGGAGATGTGCAAAAGAATCCAATGCAGAAATTCTTCAGATGTTCCAAAATAAGGTACTGAGAAATATGGTTAATGCCCCTTGGTATGTGAGAAACATAGATACTCACCGAGTTCTGAATATCCCGACGATAACAGAAGAAATAAAGAAGATGGCCAAAACTTGAAAAGATACTTCCCTTACATCAAAGTGCATGTTTAGAAGGTTAAAGAGAACCCAACCGATTGCGTTAGTTTTGTGTTGTGCTAGTTCTAATCAATGTCCAGACAAGAACTTAGGCACTTTAATTAGGTATATGAGTATTTAGGGTAAGGTAATGTAAGAGAAGTCATTGTTGGTCTAATAAGACCAGATTTAACAATGGAAACATATATCGATAAAGGTTTAGCTCTAAGCTATTTTAACATATGAAATCAGCTCCCGTATATTAGCAATTACGATTACTTTGTAACGATTACAATGAGAGAGCGTCAATGGGTGTCAAATAAATCCTTTGCTAAGCTAATAAATGCCTTTGCTTAGGATGTCAGTGATACAGTGGAGCGTCAACGGTGTTAGGAGTCACATAGAAGATCTTAAAGTAATCGTGCGAGATGTGTATCCGATGTTTATATATCTACAGGAGACGCATCTCCAACAATCTCATAATTTTCATTTAAGGGAGTATTCAGTTTTCAGATCAGACTTCGTTACAGGAGACCGAGCTAAAGGTGGCGTAGCCATCCTAGCCCGTGACTGTATCGATGCTGCTCCGCTAAACTTAATAACCCCTTTGCAAGCAGTAGCCGTTCAAACAGCTGTCTCGTTTACAATCACTGTGTGTTGTGTCTACTTGCCATCACATGAAAATCTGCAACACAGTGATTTAGTGAGTTTGATAAGCCAGTTACCGATTCCGTTCTTATTGGTAGGAGATTTCACCATTTGGCTTGGGGATTTCCAACTAGCAACTCTCGAGGTGAACTTGGGGAGAGTGTGAGAACGGAACTGGACTTATGTCTGCTAAATGACGGTTCGCCTACCCATTTAGCAGCATCTACTGGTAGATGGACAGCTGTTGACCTATCGATCTGCAGCCCTCAATTAGCTACTAGATGCACATGGTCGATACTCAACGATTTGTATGGAAGCGACCATGTGCCTATTAAGATCAATTTATGTGACTCCCAACCCTGTTATGCTCGAATTTCCCTTTGGATTTTGCCAACTGGGACTCCTACTCGAATTACCTTGTATCACTTTACATGGATTATATGACACCCATTGATGAAATAATAGAAAATTTTTCGAAAGCTATTTTAAATGCCGCTGTAGAGACCATTCCAAAAACCTCTGCACATTCACGCCGACCGCCTGTGCCGTGGTGGAACGATGAATGCACAGAAATCCTCCGTTTACGACGAAGAGCGCTAAGGAGATTTAAGCGACAACCAACAAATGGAAACCTTCAGGAATATAAAATACTCCGTGCGAAAGCACGGAGGATATTTAGGCTGAGTAGAAAGAACGCTTGGGAACAGAACATTAGCACCATTACAGGAACAACTCCGTCCTCCACAGTGTGGAGGAAACTACGATCAGTTTGTGGTACTTCCACTCCGTTGCCAGCCATTGCGCTGAAACAACCGGATGGAAGATTAATCACAAACCGTGATGACATTGCTAATGTACTTGGAATATCATTTTCTAACTTTTCTGCTTCTACAGCCTATAATAGATTATTCCAGATTTATAAACTGAAGGAAGAAGCAATACCGTTTACTGTTGGGTTGTCTGGGGACTCTCCTTTAAACACTCCTTTCTCTATAGGGGAATTGGAGTCAGCTCTTGAGTCAACGAAGGACTCTGCAACAGGTCTTGATTCCATTGTGTACTCCATGCTGAAACATCTACCGTCATCGGCGAAACTTGTCCTCCTTCGAATATACAATCGTTTATTCGAGGAGCGCTCTTTCCCCGATGCATGGTTGGAATCGACTGAAAAAACCAATCCCAGTAGTTATAGACCTATATCCCTTACAAGCATCTTAAGCAAACTACTGGAGAAGATGGTCAACCGGCGTCTTGTCTGGTACCTAGAAACCAATGACCTTATTTGCAACGAACAGTGTGGTTTCAGGCAAGGACGATCATCCGTTGACCAATTGGTTTTGTTAGAATCCGCTATTCAAGATTCCTTTCTCTTGCGTCAAACACTCGTTGCTGTTTTCTTCGACCTTGAGAAGGCATACGATATGGCATGGAAAAGAGGAATTCTGAATACTTTAAAATCATGGGGTATACAAGGGAATGTCTTAGCATTCATAGCAACCTTTCTATCAAATAGATCTTTCCGACTTCGTCTTGGAGGCACGTATTCAAATAGTTATAAACAGGAGAATGGTGTACCCCAGGGCAGTGTGCTGAGCGTCACGCTATTTGCCGTTGCAATAAACAGTATCACGAGTTATATACGATCTCCGGTTCACTGTTCACTCTTTGTAGATGACTTTTGTATATATGTGCCTGCTCGTAGTATGGCAACTGCGGAAAGACCTTTGCAGTAAGCAATAAGCAGATTAGAGGAATGGTCAAGAACTACAGGTTTTAAATTCTCTGCTTCGAAGACTTAATGTGTAGCATTTAGGCGTCATAGGCAACACCGGGAGCCGATCCTTTATCTTGATGGGATTCAACTTCAAACTACGGATAATGTTCGATTTTTAGGTCTTTTATTTGATAAAAGACTCTCATGGATCCCACATGTTCGTGATTTGAAGGTGAGATGCAACAAGAAATTGGATATTTTAAGAGTCCTTAGTGGTACGAATAAGGACCTGCTCTGGGGAGCAGACAGAACTAGTATGCTTCGCTTTTATCGCGCGGTCGTTAGATCGCGCATTGAATATGGCTGTCAAGCCTATTCATCCGCACGACTTACAGTTCTGAAAACTCTCGATGCTGTCCACCAATCTGGACTTAGACTTGCTACTGGTGCATTTAGAACTAGCCCAATCCCTAGTCTTCATGTCGAGGCTGGGGAACCCGCTCTTTCAAGACGACGTCAGATGCTACAAATATCTTACGTTTCTGTTCTTCGAAGCAAACCCAACCTACCGGCATTTGAAATAGTCTTTCGTAATACGCTAAATCAAGTGTACAATACACATTAACGTTCGACCGCTCCATTTGGCATACGAACGTTAAGAATATTGGATGACCTTGAGTTGGAACTTCCAACTATGTTTGAACGACAAATGTGCTATCTACCTCCATGGATAATAAAAACGCCGCACTTCGATTTCTCATTGTCCAGTTATATAAAACACGATACTCTTGTTGTGGTCTACCACCAGGAATTTTTATCCATTTATAAATCTCACCAACACAGTGAAATTATTTTCACTGATGGATCTAAACTGGACAATGGCGTTGGGTGTGCGTTTTATGCATCTGTATGTACCTACACGTACGGATTGCCCTCAGCTTGCAGTGTTTTCACGGCAGAACGTTTTCCCATCTTAAAAGCATTAACTGATATTCGATCTCAATCCTCCCACTATCTTTTGTGTTCTGATTCCAAAAGTGCTCTTCAGACTCTTCAGGATGTTTTCTCCGTCAACCCTTTAGTTGGGGACATTTTGTGTGCTGTACACAGGCTTCAATTGAGGGGTGGGGGGGTAACTTTCTGTTGGGTTCCTGGACATTGCGGAATACTTGGAAATACAAAAGCGGATGAAGCGGCGAAGAAAGCTACAAGTTTGGTGCCTATTACTCAACGAGTTATGGCATCTGATTATGTGTGTTTTACGAAACATTTATTGCTCGCTGCTTGGAATGACGAGTGGCATACCGTGATTCGGAATAAGCTGAGGGAAATTAAAGATACCGTCCGTCCATGGAGTTCTTCAATTCGTTCAAAACGTAGGGAGGAAGTGGCGGTTACACGCCTTCGGGTTGGCCACTCTTTTGCAACTCATGGATATTTGATGCGTCGTGAAGATCTACCAATATGCCAATACTGCAGTGATATCTTCACAATAAGACATATTTTAGTAGACTGTGTTAGTGTAAGCAATATTCGTGCCCTTTTTAATTTAAAAGGCAGTTTAAAGGTGGTGCTAAGAGACGATGCCTCGGCCATTGACCGAGTAATCGCTTTCTTGCACCACTTGAAAATATTTTTTTAAATTTAATATTTAAAATATAATTTTTATTTTGTTTACACATATAATTCTCTGTGTTTCTTTTATTGATTTAAATTTAATTTATATTGTGTTCTTGTTATTGTTATTGAGGATTATTTATTGATAAATTGTTACCTATTATTGTTTTACATATTGTTATTATTTATTCACTGTTATATTGTTCCTTGTTGTTATTTTGTTATTTATAGTTGAAAAAAAATAATAAAATAAAAAATTATTATTGTTATAGATTTATTGTTGTTTTTTGATATTTATTGTTGTTGTTTTTTGTTTTGTAATTTTTGTTACATTTAAATTTATTTGGTTTTACATAAATTATTTCGTTCCGTGTCAGATTTTGTTTGGCGATGATAACCACAATTGGTTTTTCGCCAAGAAAAAAAAAATCTCTAGAGTGGCTTTACCTAAGGCCTTTCTCCAGGGTGGATTTACCTAAGGCCCTACTCCAAGGTAGCTTTACCTAAGGTCCAACTCCAGGCTGTCTTTACCTACGACCTGACTCTAGGGTGACTTTACCTAAGACCTGACTCCAAGGTAGCTTTACCTAAGATTTGATGGAGGTACTCGTCTTAGTCAGTATGTTGTAACTGATACTACATACCTAAACAATATAATATAAAGACCAGGTCATAAAGTCCTTGACGGTTTCTACATAGCTATTTTGGTATGCGTTGATAGCTATAATTATGTCTAAGGTCTAAGGCTCAGATCATAAAGGCTTTTGCCAGTGCCTTCACTAACCATAGCCGGCATAGCCCATTTGACCTCGGTGTAGATGTTGGTTGATTAGCATAAGTTTTTCAACTTTGATTAGCTGGAACGTTGATAATTTGATCTGGCCATAGCCGCCATAGCCTATTTGAACTTGGTGTCAATGTTGTTCGTTTGACCTTCGTGTATGTTGGTCGGTTAAACTTAGCGTAATGTTGTTTAGTTGAAACGATGGTCATTTGATCTAGCTCTGTTGTCAGGCTGTGTATCTGTTGTCAGGCTAGGTATCTATTGTCTAGCTATGTATCGTTTGTCTAGCTATGTAGGCTATGGTCAGGCTGGGATATTGGCCTAGTACAGGATGTATATAGGTTAACCTGCATATTGGTTTAACACAGTATATAGGGTTATTTAGAGTATATTGCATGCTGGCTTAACATAGTATATAAGCCTGAATGTTGGCTTAACACTGTATGTATATAGGTTGCGTGACTTGTTTTAATTATATTGTAATATTTGTTGACCGTCATCTACGTAGGCGTGACAGGTCGTGCATTGGTAGCTGCCTTTACATATGGTGGTATGCATTGTTAGCTATACCATATAGTACTTCCCATATGAACTATACGGTTGCCTGTTTGAGACTCTACCTGATAGAAGAGGTGTAAATGTGTGTATAGCTCAGATCATAAAGGCTTTGGCCAGTGGTTTACCGACATAGTAGGCGCATTTAGGGATTCATGTATGTCGGCTTAGCACAGTATGTATGTAGGCTTACATGCATATTTGTTTAACACACTATATAGGGCTATCATGCTTGTTGGCTTAACATGGTATATAAGCCTACACGTCTTACAGCGACCGTTTGCGTTGTGTTGCGTAGGCCTACCGAGCCCCCTGCAATGTGATAGGTCGATTCCCCGCACAGACTGTTGACTATTTGAAGTCAATGTATAATTGTTGGTCGGTTAAACTTAGCGTAAGACAGTTGCTTAGTTGGAAGGTTGGTCATTTGATCTCAATGATCATTTTTTGGCAATTTCATATATTATTTGATAGCCACCCCGCACTTAAAGCCAGATTCCAGGGTTACTTTACCTAAGGGCAATCTTCGGGATGGCTTTACCTGAGGCCCTGCTCCATGTTAGCTTTACCTGAGGCCGTGCTCCTAGGAGGCTTTAACTAAGGCCTGGTTCCTGGGTGACTTTTACCTAAGACAACTACTCCAGGGACCGATCATTTTTGGCAATCTGAAAACTACCCCCGGGTGAGCCCACCCCCACAGCTTGCCAAAATGGACTTTAAACATACCACATACAGCTGTTTAGTCATTTGATCCATCCGATCGATTTTTGGCAATTTCATATATTATTTAAAACTACCCCTGGTGAACCCACCCCCACATATAACCAAAATGCACTCTATACTCACCCTATCAGTCAAGACACATTTTTCCAAAATTATTTCGAAAACTACCCCCAATCTCGATTCCACTCCCAGAGCAACCCCCGGGGAAGCTCCTAAACGTAGCTGAGAACACCCCCTCACCTAGGGGTAGGTTAGGTTAGATGCAATTTAGCTACCTTAGGTTAGTGCGTCATAGGCCTACTTCCCCCACCACTTTTTGTGCCAAAGTGGGCTCATTTCTACTATAAACCAACACAAACACCTGAAATAATAAACAAATATGTTTACATAACTAGCTATACCAAACTATTACACATGTTAACCCCTGTTGACTAGCGGGTATAGTGATCGATGTCTTGCAATTATAATTCCTGGAGCTACTTAGTCAAGATTGTCGAGAGTTATCGATTCTAACTTACGACGTGACTATTGGAACATAATGTTTCAATATCGAAGTAAAATTTTCAATTTATCGCTGCCTCGATTAACTTTATTTCAGTTGAAGTTATAAAACGATATTTTACCCATTGTAGTCTTCTTTAAGGAATGACTATTACTCTATAAATTACATCTCGTAAAACAAGGTATAATTATATAAACTATATAGCTTCTTATTATATGGATAAGTTTTTAGATGTTAATTAAAGTAAGAATACTTGCTCAGTATTTCTTCAATCGTTTCATGACGTGTGTATTATATCTCCTTCCGAGAGAGAAAGTCCACATTAGAGCCTGTAACAAAGACAGCTTTTATTACTGCTTTTGACATTTGGTTAGCACACACGCACACACACACACATACATACACCAAACACACACACACACACACACAGACTAACTCACACACACACACACACACACACACACACACACACACACACACACACACACACACACACACACACACACACACACACACACACACACACACACACACACACACACACACACACACACACACACACACACACACACACACACACACACACACACACACACACACACACACACACACACACACACACACACACACACACACACACACACACACACACACACACACACACACACACACACACACACACACACACACACACACACACACACACACACACACACACACACACACACACACACACACACACACACACACACACACACACACACACACACACACACACACACACACACACACACACACACACACACACACACACACACACACACACACACACACACACACACACACACACACACACACACACACACACACACACACACACACACACACACACACACACACACACACACACACACACACACACACACACACACACACACACACACACACACACACACACACACACACACACACACACACACACACACACACACACACACACACACACACACACACACACACACACACACACACACACACACACACACACACACACACACACACACACACACACACACACACACACACACACACACACACACACACACACACACACACACACACACACACACACACACACACACACACACACACACACACACACACACAC
>JBAIZL010000134.1:582500-632500 GCA_036971475.1 Prosapia bicincta
CGTTACATTGTAAACGAGATATCCAACTGTTTTCATTTACCAAAAAATATGAAGAAAGAATAATTCACTAAGATACACTTATTTAATATTTCTAGATTATATATTCATTGTATTACAATGAAAAGAGATATTACTTTTGAGAGATAAATGTAATTTCCAAGTCCTCGGTTTACCAAAAAAAAGGAATAAATTATAAAGGTAAACATTTATATATAATTATTTATAATTATAATATATTTTATTATTCATCATTATAAATATAAATAAATCTTCGTTATTCAGTTCCTTCAAATAGTTCACTCTCTCCTTATATATCTTGTGCAGTTTCTTCAATTAGTTCACACTCTCCTTATACATCTTGTGCAATTTCTTCCATTAGTTCACACTCTCCTTTTACATCTTGTGCAGTTTCTTCGATTAGTTCACACTCTCCTTATACATCTTGTGCAATTTCTTCCATTAGTTCACACTCTCCTTATATATCTTGTGCAGTTTCTACGATTAGTGCACACTCACCTTATATATCTTGTGCAGTTTCTACGATTAGTTCACACTCTCCTTATATATCTTGTGCAGTTTCTACGATTAGTTCACACTCTCCTTATATATCTTGTGCAGTTTCTTCGATTAGTTCACACTCTCCTTATATATCTTGTGCGGTTTCTACGATTAGTTTACACTCTCCTTATATATCTTGCGCAGTTTCTACGATTAGTTCACACTCCTTATATATATTGTGCAGTTTCTACGATTAGTTCACACTCTCCTTATATATCTTGTGCAGTTTCTACGATTAGTTCACACTCTCTTTATATATCTTGTGCAGTTTCTACGATTAGTTCAAACTCTCCTTATATATCTTGTGCAGTTTCTTTGATTAGTTCACACTCTGCTTATATATCTTGTGCAGTTTCTACGATTAGTTCACACTCTCCTTATATATCTTGTGCAGTTTCTACGATTAGTTCACACTCTCCTTATATATCTTGTGCAGTTTCTACGATTAGTTCACACTCTCCTTATATATCTTGTGCGGTTTCTTCGATTAGTTCACACTCTCCTTATATATCTTGTGCGGTTTCTACGATTAGTTTACACTCTCCTTATATATCTTGTGCAGTTTCTACGATTAGTTCACACTCTCCTTATATATCTTGTGCGGTTTCTACGATTAGTTCACACTCTCCTTATATATCTTGTGCGGTTTCTTCGATTAGTTCACACTCTCCTTATATATCTTGTGCGGTTTCTACGATTAGTTTACACTCTCCTTATATATCTTGTGCGGTTTCGTCTATTAGTTCACACTCTCCTTATATATCTTGTGCGGTTTCTACGATTAGTTCACACTCTCCTTATATATCTTGTGCAGTTTCTACGATTAGTTCACACTCTCCTTATATATCTTGTGCGGTTTCTACGATTAGTTCACACTCTCCTTATATATCTTGTGCGGTTTCTTCGATTAGTTCACACTCTCCTTATATATCTTGTGCGGTTTCTACGATTAGTTTACACTCTCCTTATATATCTTGTGCAGTTTCTACGATTAGTTCACACTCTCCTTATATATCTTGTGCGGTTTCTTCGATTAGTTCACACTCTCCTTATATATCTTGTGCGGTTTCTACGATTAGTTCACTCTCTCCTTATATATCTTGTGCAGCTTCCACGATTAGTTCACACTCTCCTTATATATCTTGTGCGGTTTCTACGATTAGTTCACACTCTCCTTATATATCTTGTGCGGTTTCTTCGATTAGTTCACACTCTCCTTATATATCTTGTGCGGTTTCTACGATTAGTTCACACTCTCCTTATATATCTTGTGCGGTTTCTACGATTAGTTCACACTCTCCTTATATATCTTGTGCGGTTTCTACGATTAGTTCACACTCTCCTTATATATATTTTGCGGTTTCTTCGATTAGTTCACACTCTCCTTATATATCTTGTGCGGTTTCTACGATTAGTTCACACTCTCCTTATATATCTTGTGCGGTTTATTCGATTAGTTCACACTCTCCTTATATATCTTGTGCGGTTTCTTCGATTAGTTCACAATCTCCTTATATATCTTATGCGGTTTCTACGATTAGTTTACACTCTCCTTATATATCTTGTGCAGTTTCTACGAATAGTTCACACTCTCCTTATATATCTTGTGCGGTTTCTTCGATTAGTTCACACTCTCCTTATATATCTTGTGCGGTTTCTACGATTAGTTCACACTCTCCTTATATTTCTTGTGCAGTTTCTTCAATTAGTTCACACTCTCCCTATACATCTTGTGCAATTTCTTCCATTAGTTCACACTCTCATTATATATTATGTGCGGTTTCTACGATTAGTTCACACTCTCCTTATAAATGTTGTGCAAATTACTACGAATAATTCACACTCTCCTTATATATCTTGTGCAGTTTCTACGATTAGTTCACACTCTCCTTATACATCTTGTGCAATTTCTTCCATTAGTTCACACTCTCATTATATATCTTGTGCGGTTTCTACGATTAGTTCACACTCTCCTTATATATCTTGTGCAGTTTCTACGATTTGTTCACACTCTCCTTATATATCTTGTGCAGTTTCTACGATTTGTTCACACTCTACTTATATATCTTGTGCAGTTTCTACGATTTGTTCACACTCTCCTTATATATCTTGTGCAGTTTCTACGATTAGTTCGCACTCTCCTTATAAATGTTGTGCAAATTACTACGAATAATTCACACTCTCCTTATATATCTTGTCAGTTATTACGATTAGTTCACACTCTCCTTATATATCTTGTGCGGTTTCTTCGATTAGTTCACACTCTACTTATATATCTTGTGCAGTTTCTACGAATAGTTCACGATCTCCTTATATATGTTGTGCGGGTTCTACGATTAGTTCGCACTCTCCTTATAAATGTTGTGCAAATTACTACGAATAATTCACACTCTCCTTATATATCTTGTCAGTTATTACGATTAGTTCACACTCTCCTTATGTATCTTGTGCGGTTTCTTCGATTAGTTCACACTCTACTTATATATCTTGTGCAGTTTCTACGAATAGTTCACGATCTCCTTATATATGTTGTGCGGGTTCTACGATTAGTTCGCACTCTCCTTATAAATGTTGTGCAAATTACTACGAATAATTCACACTCTACTTATATATCTTGTGCAGTTTCTACGATTTGTTCACACTCTCCTTATATATCTTGTGCAGTTTCTACGATTAGTTCGCACTCTCCTTATAAATATTGTGCAAATTACTACGAATAATTCACACTCTCCTTATATATCTTGTCAGTTATTACGATTAGTTCACACTCTCCTTATATATCTTGTGCAGTTTCTACGATTAGTTCACACTCTTCTTATACATATTTTGTGCAGTTTCTTCGATTAGTTCACACTCTCCTTATATATCTTGTGCGGGTTCTACGATTAGTTCACACTCTCCTTATATATCTTGTGCAGTTTCTACGATTTGTTCACACTCTCCTTATATATCTTGTGCAGTTTCTACGATTAGTTCGCACTCTCCTTATAAATGTTGTGCAAATTACTACGAATAATTCACACTCTCCTTATATATCTTGTCAGTTACTACGATTAGTTCACACTTTCCTTATATATCTTGTGCAGTTTCTACGATTAGTTCACACTCTTCTTATACATATTTTGTGCAGTTTCTTCGATTAGTTCACACTCTCCTTATATATCTTGTGCGGTTTCTACGATTAGTTCACACTCTCCTTATATATCTTGTGCAGTTTCTACGATTTGTTCACACTCTACTTATATATCTTGTGCAGTTTCTACGATTTGTTCACACTCTACTTATATATCTTGTGCAGTTTCTACGAATAGTTCACGATCTCCTTATATATGTTGTGCGGGTTCTACGATTAGTTCGCACTCTCCTTATAAATGTTGTGCAAATTACTACGAATAATTCACACTCTCCTTATATATCTTGTCAGTTATTACGATTAGTTCACACTCTCCTTATATATCTTGTGCGGTTTCTTCGATTAGTTCACACTCTACTTATATATCTTGTGCAGTTTCTACGAATAGTTCACGATCTCCTTATATATGTTGTGCGGGTTCTACGATTAGTTCGCACTCTCCTTATAAATGTTGTGCAAATTACTACGAATAATTCACACTCTACTTATATATCTTGTGCAGTTTCTACGATTTGTTCACACTCTCCTTATATATCTTGTGCAGTTTCTACGATTAGTTCGCACTCTCCTTATAAATATTGTGCAAATTACTACGAATAATTCACACTCTCCTTATATATCTTGTCAGTTATTACGATTAGTTCACACTCTCCTTATATATCTTGTGCAGTTTCTACGATTAATTCACACTCTCCTTATATATCTTGTGCAGTTTCTACGATTAGTTCACACTCTCCTTATATATCTTTTGCAGTTTCTACGATTAGTTCACACTCTCCTTATATATCTTGTGCAGTTTCTACGATTAATTCACACTCTCCTTATATATCTTGTGCAGTTTCTACGATTAGTTCACACTCTCCTTATATATCTTGTGCAGTTTCTACGATTAGTTCACACTCTCCTTATATATCTTGTGCAGTTTCTACGATTAGTTCACACTCTCCTTATATATCTTGTGCAGTTTCTACGATTAGCTCACACTCTCCCTATAAATCCTGTGAAGTTCCCTAGATTAGTTCACACTCTCCTTATATATCTTGTACAGTTTCTACGATTAGTTCACACTCTCATTATATATCTTGTTCAGTTTCTTCGATTAGTTCACACTCTCCTTATATATCTTCTGCAGTTTCTTCGATTAGTTCACACTCTTCCCATATATCTTGTGCAGTTTCTACGATTAGTTCACACTCTCCTTATATATCTTGCTCAGTGTCTTCGATTAGTTCACACTCTCCTTATATATCTTCTGCAGTTTCTTCGATTAGTTCACACTCTTCCCATATATCTTGTGCAGTTTCTACGATTAGTTCACACTCTCCTTATATATCTTGTTCAGTTTCTTCGATTAGGTCGCACTCTCCTTATATATCTTATGCAGTTTCTACGATTAGTTCACACTCTCCTTATATATCTTCTGCAGTTTCTTCGATTAGTTCACACTCTTCCAATATATCTTCTGAAGTTTCTTCGATTAGTTCACACTCTTCCCATATATCTTGTGCAGTTTCTACGATTAGTTCACACTCTCCTTATATATCTTGTTCAGTTTCTTCGATTATTTCACACTCTCCTTATATATCTTGCGCAGTTTCTACGATTAGTTTACACTCTCCTTATACATCGTTTGCAATTTCTTCGATTAGTTCACACTCTCCTTATATATCTTGCGCAGTTTCTACGAATAATTCACACTCTCGTTATATATATTATGCAGTTTCTACGATTAGTTCACACTCTCCTTATATATCTTGAGCAGTTTCTACGTTTAGTTCACACTCACCTTATATATATTGTGCAGTTTCTACGATTAGTTCACACTCTCCTTATATATCTTGAGCAGTTTCTACGATTAGTTAACACACTCCTTATATATCTTCAGCAGTTTCTACGATTAGTTCACACACTCCTTATATATATTGTGCAGTTTCTACGATTAGTTCACACTCTCCTTATATATCTTGAGCAGTTTCTACGATTAGTTCACACACTCCTTATATATCTTCAGCAGTTTCTACGATTAGTTCACACTCTCCTTATATATCTTGAGCAGTTTCTACGATTAGTTCACACACTCCTTATATATCTTGAGCAGTTTCTACGATTAGTTCACACTCTCCTTATATATCTTGCGCAGTTTCTACGATTAATTCACACTCTCCTTATTTATCTTGCGCAGTTTCTACGATTAGTTCACACTCTCCTTGTTCATCGTTTGCAATTTCTTCGATTAGTTCACACTCTCCTTATATATCTTGCGCAGTTTCTACGATTAATTCACACTCTCGTTATATATATTGTGCAGTTTCTACGATTAGTTCACACTCTCCTTATATATCTTGCGCAGTTTCTACGATTAGTTCACACTCTCCTTATATATATTGTGCAGTTTCTACGATTAGTTTACACTCTCCTTATATATCTTGTGCAGTTTCTACGATTAGTTCACACTCTCCTTATATATCTTGAGCAGTTTATACGATTAGTTCACACTCACCTTATATATATTGTGCAGTTTCTACGATTAGTTCACACTCTCCTTATATATCTTGAGCAGTTTCTACGATTAGTTCACACACTCCTTATATATCTTCAGCAGTTTCTACGATTAGTTCACACTCTCATTATATATATTGTGCAGTTTCTACGATTAGTTCACACTCTCTTTATATATCTTGAGCAGTTTCTACGATTAGTTCACACACTCCTTATATATCTTGAGCAGTTTCTACGATTAGTTCACACTCTCCTTATATATCTTGAGCAGTCTCTACGATTAGTTCACACACTCCTTATATATATTCAGCAGATTCTACGATTAGTTCACACACTCCTTATATATCTTCAGCAGTTTCTACGATTAGTTCACACTCTCCTTATATATATTGTGCAGTTTCTACGATTAGTTCACACTCTCCTTATATATCTTGAGCAGTTTCTACGTTTAGTTCACACACTCCTTATATATCTTGAGCAGTTTCTACGATTAGTTCACACTCTCCTTATATATCTTGAGCAGTTACTACGATTAGTTCACACACTCCTTATATATCTTCAGCAGTTTCTACGATTAGTTCACACACTCCTTTTATATCTTCAGCAGTTTCTACGATTAGTTCACACACTCCTTATATATCTTGAGCAGTTTCTACGATTAGTTCACACACTCCTTATATATATTGAGCAGTTTCTACGATTAGTTCACACACTCCTTATATATTTTCTGCAGTTTCTACGATTAGTTCACACACTCCTTATATATCTTGAGCAGTTTCTACGATTAGTTCACACACTCCTTATATATCTTCAGCAGTTTCTACGATTAGTTCACACACTCCTTATATATCTTCAGCAGTTTCTACGATTAGTTCACACACTCCTTATATATCTTGAGCAGTTTCTACGATTAGTTCACACACTCCTTATATATCTTGAGCAGTTTCTACGATTAGTTCACACACTCCTTATATATCTTGAGCAGTTTCTACGATTAGTTCACACACTCCTTATATATCTTGAGCAGTTTCTACGATTAGTTCACACACTCCTTATATATCTTCAGCAGTTTCTACGATTAGTTCACACACTCCTTATATATCTTGAGCAGTTTCTACGATTACTTCACACACTCCTTATATATCTTGAGCAGTTTCTACGATTAGTTCACACACTCCTTATATATCTTCAGCAGTTTCTACGATTAGTTCACACACTCCTTATATATCTTGAGCAGTTTCTACGATTAGTTCACACACTCCTTATATATCTTCAGCAGTTTCTACGATTAGTTCACACACTCCTTATATATCTTGAGCAGTTTCTACGATTAGTTCACACTCTCCTTATATATCTTCAGCAGTTTCTACGATTAGTTCACACACTCCTTATATATCTTCAGCAGTTTCTACGATTAGTTCACACACTCCTTATATATCTTGAGCAGTTTCTACGATTAGTTCACACACTCCTTATATATCTTCAGCAGTTTCTACGATTAGTTCACACTCTCCTTATATATATTGTGCAGTTTCTACGATTAGTTCACACTCTCCTTATATATCTTGAGCTGTTTCTACGATTAGTTCACACACTCCTTATATATCTTGAGCAGTTTCTACGATTAGTTCACACACTCCTTATATATCTTCAGCAGTTTCTACGATTAGTTCACACACTCCTTATATATCTTCAGCAGTTTCTACGATTAGTTCACACACTCCTTATATATCTTCAGCCGTTTCTACGATTAGTTCACACTCTCCTTATATATATTGTACAGATTCTACGATTAGTTCACACTCTCCTTATATATCTTGAGCAGCTTCTACGATTAGTTCACACACTCCTTATATATCTTCAGCAGATTCTACGATTAGTTCACACACTCCTTACATATCTTCAGCAGTTTCTACGATTAGTTCACACTCTACCTTATATATATTGTGCAGTTTCTACGATTAGTTCACACTCTCCTTATATATCTTGAGCAGTTTCTACGATTAGTTCACTCACTCCTTATATATCTTGAGCAGTTTCTACGATTAGTTCACACACTCCTTATATATCTTGAGCAGTTTCTACGATTAGTTCACACACTCCTTATATATCTTCAGCAGTTTCTACGATTAGTTCACACACTCCTTATATATCTTGAGCAGTTTCTACGATTAGTTCACACACTCCTTATATATCTTGAGCAGTTTCTACGATTAGTTCAAACACTCCTTATATATCTTCAGCAGTTTCTACGATTAGTTCACACACTCCTTATATATCTTCAGCAGTTTCTACGATTAGTTCACACTCTCCTTATATATATTGTGCAGTTTCTACGATTAGTTCACACACTCCTTATATATCTTGAGCAGTTTCTACGATTAGTTCACACACTCCTTATATATCTTGAGCAGTTTCTACGATTAGTTCACACTCTCCTTATATATCTTGAGCAGTTTCTACGATTAGTTCACACACTCCTTATATATCTTCAGCAGTTTCTACGATTAGTTCACACACTCCTTATATATCTTCAGCAGTTTCTACGATTAGTTCACACTCTCCTTATATATCTTTTGCAGATCCTACGATTAGTTTACACTCTCCTTATATATCTTGTGCAGTTCCTTCCACTAGTTCACACTCGTCAAATATTTTTTGCAGTTCCTTCGATTAGTTCACACTCTCCTTATATATATTATTCAGTTCCTACGAAACGTTTCACACTCTCCTTATATATCGTATACAGTTTCTCCAAATAATTCACTCTCCTTATATAAGTAGTGGAGTTCCTTTCACTATTTCACACTCTCCTTATATATCTTCAGCAGTTTCTACGAATAGTTCACACTCTCCTTATATATCTTGAGCAGTTTCTACGATTAGTTCACACACTCCTTATATATCTTCAGCAGTTTCTACGATTAGTTCACACACTCCTTATATATCTTCAGCAGTTTCTACGATTAGTTCACACTCTCCTTATATATCTTTTGCAGATCCTACGATTAGTTCACACTCTCCTTATATATCTTGTGAAGTTCGTTCTACTTGTTCACACTCTTCCTATATATCTTGTGCAGTTCCTGAGAATAGTTTACACTCTCCTTATATATCTTGTGCAGTTCCTTCCACTAGTTCACACTCCTCATATATTTTTTGCAGTTCCTTCGATTGGTTCACACTCTCCTTATATATATTATTCAGTTCCTACGAAACGTTTCACACTCTCCTTATATATCGTATGCAGTTTCTCCAATTAATTCACTCTCCTTATATAAGTAGTGGAGTTCCTTTCACTATTTCACACTCTCCTTATATATATTATTCAGTTCCTACGAAACGTTTCACACTCTCCTTATATATCGTATGCAGTTTCTCCAATTAATTCACTCTCCTTATATAAGTAGTGGAGTTCCTTTCACTATTTCACACTCTCCTTATATATCTTCAGCAGTTTCTACGATTAGTTCACACTCTCCTTATATATCTTGTGAAGTTCCTTCCACTTGTTCACACTCTTCCTATATATCTTGTGCAGTTCCTAAGAATAGTTTACACTCTCCTTATATATCTTGTGCAGTTCCTTCCACTAGTTCACACTCCTCATATATTTTTTGCAGTTCCTCCGATTAGTTCACACTCTCCTTATATATATTATTCAGTTCCTACGAAACGTTTCACACTCTCCTTATATATCGTATGCAGTTTCTCCAATTAATTCACTCTCCTTATATAAGTAGTGGAGTTCCTTTCACTATTTCACACTCTCCTTATATATCTTATGCAATTTTTCCAGTTAGTTCACACTCTCCTTATAAATCTTGTGCAGTTTCTAATATTAGTTCACACTCTCCTTATATATCTTGTGCAGTTTCTACGATTAGTTTACACTTGCCTTATATATGTTGTGCAGTTTCTACGATTAGTTTACACTCTCCTTATATATCTTGTGCAGTTCCTTCCAATAGTTCACACTCCTTATATATCTTGTGCAGTTCCTACGATTATTTCACACTCTCCTTATTTATATTAATCGGTTCCTATGAAACGCTTCACACTCTCCTTATATATCGTATGTAGTTTCTCAAATTAATTCACACTCTCCTCACATATCTAGTGGAGTTCCTTCCAATAGTTCACACTCCTTATATATCTTGTGCAGTTCCTACGATTATTTCACACTCTCCTTATATATCTTGTGCAGTTTCTAATATTAGTTTACACTCTCCTTATAAATCTTGTGCAGTTTCTAATATTAGTTCACACTCTCCTTATATATCTTGTGCAGTTTCTACGATTAGTTTACACTTGCCTTATATATGTTGTGCAGTTTCTACGATTAGTTTACACTCTCCTTATATATCTTGTGCAGTTCCTTCCAATAGTTCACACTCCTTATATATCTTGTGCAGTTCCTACGATTATTTCACACTCTCCTTATTTATATTAATCAGTTCCTATGAAACGCTTCACACTCTCCTTATATATCGTATGTAGTTTCTCAAATTAATTCACACTCTCCTCACATATCTAGTGGAGTTCCTTCCAATAGTTCACACTCCTTATATATCTTGTGCAATTCCTACGATTATTTCACACTCTCCTTATATATCTTGTGCAGTTTCTAATATTAGTTCACACTCTCCTTATAAATCTTGTGCAGTTTCTAATATTAGTTCACACTCTCCTTATATATCTTGTGCAGTTTCTACGATTAGTTTACACTTGCCTTATATATGTTGTGCAGTTTCTACGATTAGTTCACACTCTCCTTATATATCTTGTGCAGTTCCTACGATTATTTCACACTCTCCTTATTTATATTAATCAGTTCCTATGAAACGTTTCACACTCTCCTTATATATCGTATGCAGTTTCTCCAATTAATTCACACTCTCCTCACATATCTAGTGCAGTTCCTTTCACTAGTTCACACTCCTTATATATCTTTTGCAGTTCCTACAGTTAGTTCACACTCTCCTTATTTATATTAATCAGTTCCTATGGAACGTTTCACACTCTCCTTATATATCGTATGTAGTTTCTCAAATTAATTCACACTCTCCTCACATATCTAGTGCAGTTCCTTTCACTAGTTCACACTCCTTATATATCTTTTGCAGTTCCTACGAATAGTTCACACTCTCCTTATATATTGTATGCTGTTTCTCCAATTAATTCACATTCTCCTTATATATCTTGTGCAGTTCCTTCCACTAGTTCACACTCCTTATATATTTTTTGCAGTTTCTACGATTATTTCACACTCTCCTTATTTATATTATTCAGTTCCTATGAAACGTTTCACACCCTCCTTATATATCGTATGCAGTTTCTCCAATTAATTCACACTCTCCTTATATATGTAGTGGAGTTCCTTTCACTAGTTCACACTCTCCTTATATATCTTGTTCAGTATCTACGATTAGTTCACACTCTCCTTATATATCGTATGCAGTTTCTCAAATTAATTCACACTCTCCTCATACATCTAGTGGAGTTCCTTCCACTAGTTCACACTCTCCTTATATATCTTGTGCAGTTTCTACGATTAGTTCACACTCTCCTTATATATCTTGTGCAGTTTCTCCAATTAATTCACACTCTCCTCATACATCTAGTGGAGTTCCTTTCACTAGTTCACACTCTCCTTATATATCTTGTGCAGTTTCTACGATTAGTTCACACTCTCCTTATATATCTTGTGCAGTTTCTCCAATTAATTCACACTCTCCTTATATATGTAGTGGAGTTCCTTTCACTAGTTCACACTCTCCTTATATATCTTGAGCAGTTTCTACGATTAGTTCACACTCTCCTTATATATCGTATGCAGTTTCTCAAATTAATTCACACTCTCCTCATACATCTAGTGGAGTTCCTTCCACTAGTTCACAATTTCCTTATATATCTTGAGCAGTTTCTCAAATTAATTCACACTCTCCTCATACATCTAGTGGAGTTCCTTCCACTAGTTCACACTCTCCTTATATATCTTGTGCAGTTTCTACGATTAGTTCACACCCTCCTTATATATCGTATGCAGTTTCTCCAATTAATTCACACTCTCCTTATATATGTAGTGGAGTTCCTTTCACTAGTTCACACTCTCCTTATATATCTTGAGCAGTTTCTACGATTAGTTCACACTCTCCTTATATATCGTATGCAGTTTCTCAAATTAATTCACACTCTCCTCATACATCTAGTGGAGTTCCTTCCACTAGTTCACACTCTCCTTATATATCTTGAGCAGTTTCTACGATTAGTTCACACTCTCCTTATATATCGTATGCAGTTTCTCAAATTAATTCACACTCTCCTCATATATCTAGTGGAGTTCCTTTCACTAGTTCACACTCCTTATATATCTTTTGCAGTTCCTACAATTAGTTCACACTCTCCCTATATATCTTGTGCAGTTCCTACGATTAGTTCAAACACTCCTTATATATCTTCAGCAGTTTCTACGATTAGTTCACACACTCCTTATATATCTTCAGCAGTTTCTACGATTAGTTCACACTCTCCTTATATATATTGTGCAGTTTCTACGATTAGTTCACACACTCCTTATATATCTTGAGCAGTTTCTACGATTAGTTCACACACTCCTTATATATCTTGAGCAGTTTCTACGATTAGTTCACACTCTCCTTATATATCTTGAGCAGTTTCTACGATTAGTTCACACACTCCTTATATATCTTCAGCAGTTTCTACGATTAGTTCACACACTCCTTATATATCTTCAGCAGTTTCTACGATTAGTTCACACTCTCCTTATATATCTTTTGCAGATCCTACGATTAGTTTACACTCTCCTTATATATCTTGTGCAGTTCCTTCCACTAGTTCACACTCGTCAAATATTTTTTGCAGTTCCTTCGATTAGTTCACACTCTCCTTATATATATTATTCAGTTCCTACGAAACGTTTCACACTCTCCTTATATATCGTATACAGTTTCTCCAAATAATTCACTCTCCTTATATAAGTAGTGGAGTTCCTTTCACTATTTCACACTCTCCTTATATATCTTCAGCAGTTTCTACGAATAGTTCACACTCTCCTTATATATCTTGAGCAGTTTCTACGATTAGTTCACACACTCCTTATATATCTTCAGCAGTTTCTACGATTAGTTCACACACTCCTTATATATCTTCAGCAGTTTCTACGATTAGTTCACACTCTCCTTATATATCTTTTGCAGATCCTACGATTAGTTCACACTCTCCTTATATATCTTGTGAAGTTCGTTCTACTTGTTCACACTCTTCCTATATATCTTGTGCAGTTCCTGAGAATAGTTTACACTCTCCTTATATATCTTGTGCAGTTCCTTCCACTAGTTCACACTCCTCATATATTTTTTGCAGTTCCTTCGATTGGTTCACACTCTCCTTATATATATTATTCAGTTCCTACGAAACGTTTCACACTCTCCTTATATATCGTATGCAGTTTCTCCAATTAATTCACTCTCCTTATATAAGTAGTGGAGTTCCTTTCACTATTTCACACTCTCCTTATATATATTATTCAGTTCCTACGAAACGTTTCACACTCTCCTTATATATCGTATGCAGTTTCTCCAATTAATTCACTCTCCTTATATAAGTAGTGGAGTTCCTTTCACTATTTCACACTCTCCTTATATATCTTATGCAATTTTTCCAGTTAGTTCACACTCTCCTTATAAATCTTGTGCAGTTTCTAATATTAGTTCACACTCTCCTTATATATCTTGTGCAGTTTCTACGATTAGTTTACACTTGCCTTATATATGTTGTGCAGTTTCTACGATTAGTTTACACTCTCCTTATATATCTTGTGCAGTTCCTTCCAATAGTTCACACTCCTTATATATCTTGTGCAGTTCCTACGATTATTTCACACTCTCCTTATTTATATTAATCGGTTCCTATGAAACGCTTCACACTCTCCTTATATATCGTATGTAGTTTCTCAAATTAATTCACACTCTCCTCACATATCTAGTGGAGTTCCTTCCAATAGTTCACACTCCTTATATATCTTGTGCAGTTCCTACGATTATTTCACACTCTCCTTAAATATCTTGTGCAGTTTCTAATATTAGTTTACACTCTCCTTATAAATCTTGTGCAGTTTCTAATATTAGTTCACACTCTCCTTATATATCTTGTGCAGTTTCTACGATTAGTTTACACTTGCCTTATATATGTTGTGCAGTTTCTACGATTAGTTTACACTCTCCTTATATATCTTGTGCAGTTCCTTCCAATAGTTCACACTCCTTATATATCTTGTGCAGTTCCTACGATTATTTCACACTCTCCTTATTTATATTAATCAGTTCCTATGAAACGCTTCACACTCTCCTTATATATCGTATGTAGTTTCTCAAATTAATTCACACTCTCCTCACATATCTAGTGGAGTTCCTTCCAATAGTTCACACTCCTTATATATCTTGTGCAATTCCTACGATTATTTCACACTCTCCTTATATATCTTGTGCAGTTTCTAATATTAGTTCACACTCTCCTTATAAATCTTGTGCAGTTTCTAATATTAGTTCACACTCTCCTTATATATCTTGTGCAGTTTCTACGATTAGTTTACACTTGCCTTATATATGTTGTGCAGTTTCTACGATTAGTTCACACTCTCCTTATATATCTTGTGCAGTTCCTACGATTATTTCACACTCTCCTTATTTATATTAATCAGTTCCTATGAAACGTTTCACACTCTCCTTATATATCGTATGCAGTTTCTCCAATTAATTCACACTCTCCTCACATATCTAGTGCAGTTCCTTTCACTAGTTCACACTCCTTATATATCTTTTGCAGTTCCTACAGTTAGTTCACACTCTCCTTATTTATATTAATCAGTTCCTATGGAACGTTTCACACTCTCCTTATATATCGTATGTAGTTTCTCAAATTAATTCACACTCTCCTCACATATCTAGTGCAGTTCCTTTCACTAGTTCACACTCCTTATATATCTTTTGCAGTTCCTACGAATAGTTCACACTCTCCTTATATATTGTATGCTGTTTCTCCAATTAATTCACATTCTCCTTATATATCTTGTGCAGTTCCTTCCACTAGTTCACACTCCTTATATATTTTTTGCAGTTTCTACGATTATTTCACACTCTCCTTATTTATATTATTCAGTTCCTATGAAACGTTTCACACCCTCCTTATATATCGTATGCAGTTTCTCCAATTAATTCACACTCTCCTTATATATGTAGTGGAGTTCCTTTCACTAGTTCACACTCTCCTTATATATCTTGTTCAGTATCTACGATTAGTTCACACTCTCCTTATATATCGTATGCAGTTTCTCAAATTAATTCACACTCTCCTCATACATCTAGTGGAGTTCCTTCCACTAGTTCACACTCTCCTTATATATCTTGTGCAGTTTCTACGATTAGTTCACACTCTCCTTATATATCTTGTGCAGTTTCTCCAATTAATTCACACTCTCCTCATACATCTAGTGGAGTTCCTTTCACTAGTTCACACTCTCCTTATATATCTTGTGCAGTTTCTACGATTAGTTCACACTCTCCTTATATATCTTGTGCAGTTTCTCCAATTAATTCACACTCTCCTTATATATGTAGTGGAGTTCCTTTCACTAGTTCACACTCTCCTTATATATCTTGAGCAGTTTCTACGATTAGTTCACACTCTCCTTATATATCGTATGCAGTTTCTCAAATTAATTCACACTCTCCTCATACATCTAGTGGAGTTCCTTCCACTAGTTCACAATTTCCTTATATATCTTGAGCAGTTTCTCAAATTAATTCACACTCTCCTCATACATCTAGTGGAGTTCCTTCCACTAGTTCACACTCTCCTTATATATCTTGTGCAGTTTCTACGATTAGTTCACACCCTCCTTATATATCGTATGCAGTTTCTCCAATTAATTCACACTCTCCTTATATATGTAGTGGAGTTCCTTTCACTAGTTCACACTCTCCTTATATATCTTGAGCAGTTTCTACGATTAGTTCACACTCTCCTTATATATCGTATGCAGTTTCTCAAATTAATTCACACTCTCCTCATACATCTAGTGGAGTTCCTTCCACTAGTTCACACTCTCCTTATATATCTTGAGCAGTTTCTACGATTAGTTCACACTCTCCTTATATATCGTATGCAGTTTCTCAAATTAATTCACACTCTCCTCATATATCTAGTGGAGTTCCTTTCACTAGTTCACACTCCTTATATATCTTTTGCAGTTCCTACAATTAGTTCACACTCTCCCTATATATCTTGTGCAGTTCCTACGAATAGTTCACACTCTCCTTATATATCGTATGCAGTTTCTCCAATTAATTCACACTATCCTTATATATCTAGTGGAGTTCCTTTCACTAGTTCACACTCCTTATATACCTTTTGCAGTTCCTACAATTAGTTCACACTCTCCTTATATATCTTGTGCAGTTCCTACGAATAGTTCACACTCTCCTTATATATCGTATGCAGTTCCTACAATTAGTTCACACTCTCCTTATATATCTTGTGCAGTTCCTACGAATAGTTCACACTCTCCTTATATATCTTTTGCAGTTCCTACAATTAGTTCACACTCTCCTTATATATCTTGTGCAGTTCCTACGAATAGTTCACACTCTCCTTATATATCTTTTGCAGTTCCTACAATTAGTTCACACTCTCCTTATATATCTTGTGCAGTTCCTACGAATAGTTCACACTCTCCTTATATATCGTATGCAGTTTCTCCAATTAATTCACACTATCCTTATATATCTAGTGGAGTTCCTTTCACTAGTTCACACTCCTTATATATCTTTTGCAGTTCCTACAATTAGTTCACACTCTCCTCATACATCTAGTGGAGTTCCTTCCACTAGTTCACACTCTCCTTATATATCTTGTGCAGTTTCTACGATTAGTTCACACCCTCCTTATATATCGTATGCAGTTTCTCCAATTAATTCACACTCTCCTTATATATGTAGTGGAGTTCCTTTCACTAGTTCACACTCTCCTTATATATCTTGAGCAGTTTCTACGATTAGTTCACACTCTCCTTATATATCGTATGCAGTTTCTCAAATTAATTCACACTCTCCTCATACATCTAGTGGAGTTCCTTCCACTAGTTCACGCTCTCCTTATATATCTTGAGCAGTTTCTACGATTAGTTCACACTCTCCTTATATATCGTATGCAGTTTCACAAATTAATTCACACTCTCCTCATATATCTAGTGGAGTTCCTTTCACTACTTCACACTCCTTATATATCTTTTGCAGTTCCTACAATTAGTTCACACTCTCCTTATATATCTTGTGCAGCTCCTACGAATAGTTCACACTCTCCTTATATATCGTATGCAGTTTCTCCAATTAATTCACACTATCCTTATATATCTAGTGGAGTTCCTTTCACTAGTTCACACTCCTTATATATCTTTTGCAGTTCCTACAATTAGTTCACACTCTCCTTATATATCTTGTGCAGTTCCTACGAATAGTTCACACTCTCCTTATATATCGTATGCAGTTTCTCCAATTAATTCACACTATCCTTATATATCTAGTGGAGTTCCTTTCACTAGTTCACACTCCTTATATATCTTTTGCAGTTCCTACAATTAGTTCACACTCTCCTTATATATCTAGTGGAGTTCCTTTCACTAGTTCACACTCCTTATATATCTTTTGCAGTTCCTACAATTAGTTCACACTCTCCTTATATATCTAGTGCAGTTCCTACGAATAGTTCACACTCTCCTTATATATCTTTTGCAGTTCCTACAATTAGTTCACACTCTCCTTATATATCTTGTGCAGTTCCTACGAATAGTTCACACTCTCCTTATATATCTTGTGCAGTTCCTACGAATAGTTCACACTCTCCTTATATATCTTTTGCAGTTCCTACAATTAGTTCACACTCTCCTTATATATCTTTTGCAGTTCCTACGAATAGTTCACACTCTCCTTATATATCGTATGCAGTTTCTCCAATTAATTCACACTATCCTTATATATCTAGTGGAGTTCCTTTCACTAGTTCACACTCCTTATATATCTTTTGCAGTTCCTACAATTAGTTCACACTCTCCTTATATATCTAGTGCAGTTCCTACGAATAGTTCACACTCTCCTTATATATCTTTTGCAGTTCCTACAATTAGTTCACACTCTCCTTATATATCTTGTGCAGTTCCTACGAATAGTTCACACTCTCCTTATATATCTTGTGCAGTTTCTACGATTAGTTCACACTCTCCTTATATATCGTATGCAGTTTCTCAAATTAATTCACACTCTCCTCATATATCTAGTGGAGTTCCTTTCACTAGTTCACACTCCTTATATATCTTTTGCAGTTCCTACAATTAGTTCACACTCTCCTTATATATCTTGTGCAGTTCCTACGAATAGTTCACACTCTCCTTATATGTCTTGTGCAGTTTCTACGATTAGTTCACACTCTCCTTATATATCGTATGCAGTTTCTCAAATTAATTCACACTCTCCTCATATATCTAGTGGAGTTCCTTTCACTAGTTTACACTCCTTATATATATTTTGCAGTTCCTACAATTAGTTCACACTCTCCTTATATATCTTGTGCAGTTCCTACGAAATGTTCACACTCTCCTTATATATCGTATGCAGTTTCTCCAATTAATTCACACTATCCTTATATATCTAGTGGAGTTCCTTCCACTACTTTACAATCCCTATATATCTTGTTCAGTTTCTACGATTGGTTCACACTCTCCTTTATATCTTCTGCAGTTCCTTCGATTGGTTCACACTCTCCTTTTATATCTCGTTGAATATTTCAATCGTCAATAGAATACTTTTTATTCATCCAGTCAAGCTCAAACATATTTTTTTTAACATTTAGTGGAATATACTTGGGGTTATTAAAGTTGTTTGAAATAATAATGTAATAATTAAATTAAGTTATCTATTTTAGTTTTTTATGGGATAATCACATTTCACAAAAGAGGAAAGGTGTGCTGTATAGTTAGACCATCCCATTTGACAGAAAACATGTGATAACATTTGATTTCATAAAACTGCTCATTTTATGTTATACATTATTTAGTAGAACTTCCGTTTAACGCATAGATTATGTTACTTTATTAATAATTATTGCATTTAATTAAATTATACAAATTAACTAAAATACAATTTTTCATTGTTTTTTCATTGTGTTTATTTCAACATAATCAATATTCTACTAGAGCTTATAATAGTGAAACGCGTTTCCACTTGTTGCGAAGACCTAAACGTATCTCAGTGTGGTTAATGCATTTAGCTACTCAGATTTACGCAACTACGTCGTGTCTCCACCCATTACCCCACGTGTTTTCTCGTCTTATGTTTAAGTACGCTTTTAGGTAAATTAAATCCTGCCCGTTGCAATACTATTGCGTGCAATACACCCTTACACACTGCCAGAATGGGTGGACGTAACTGTGTTTAGAGGGTCGGACGAAATGCTAAGCACTAACGTTTTTATTCTACTTGAAAATACATTAAGAGCAAAGAAAAGCAATAGTTTTTCATGTATTAAACCATAGTTAATGGTTGAAACGTACGTTATACATCGTCAAATACAACCTTAATCTTAACACACGCCTTCATCAATTCTGCACTACTGCATTGGAATGTGGAAACATTGGGACTTAACTTAGAGAAGTAAGAGACTTTGGGATGAATGAGATGTTAGGGCGTTGGAACATTTGGGATGTTGGGGCTACGGGACATTGGAGAGTTTGGACTACAGGATGTTGGAGACTTGGGATGAACGTGACGTTAGGACGTTTAGGATGTCACCCTACGGTGTGTTGGGACGTGTGGTACGCTGAGATGTACGGGGTTGATAGCTTCACGAATAACTACAGTTTCAAATCGTAATTTTATTATTTTTTCAACTCGACATACTACAACCCGTAACTTTGTGCTATTTTGAAACACATCTATATTGCAATGCAGTATAGTATATTACTTTGTTTTATAAGAAAACATTGATTTTATACAGTTTTGATTGGGAAAGTAAATGGAAGTAAGGTTTTACTATTATACATCTTTTAGATAGAAGTATTAATTTAAAAAATGTCTTTTTAAAAAGCAACCTCTCCTAACTGGACTTTGTAGTTAAATTGTAGCCCTAATATAGTGATGTGATTTGTGCAGGTTTTTGGTTTCTCGTATATGCCGATAATGTTTGTATTATTTAAAAACTAAACCTCTTGTAAGATTTAAAATAAACTTTTATTTGTTGAGTTTTGTTTAAATTACTTGCGATTATATTTTGTTATGTAAAAACATTATGATTCATTGTTGTTATTGTTAAACCAAATATAGCATGCACAAGACGCCACTGGATTTTTTAAAATGAAAACAAAACATATTTTTCAATTAATCTTAAAAATATACATTAAAATGGGCACAGGGTATTGTTTCAGGGAGGAATATTATTTTAACGTGAAACAAATTTGCAATTTGAAGCTAAGCCTACATTCCAGCGTTTTCTCAACAATTCTATGCAACGATTTTAGTTGAACGTAATGTTACTGCCTATGCTTAACTCCACTAAACTGTGAAAGTGTTAGATACAGGGCTTCTATTGTCGGCAATGTTATTGCTTGGTTCCCATTTCCATGTGATCTAAAGTTAGATTAGGTTAGATTACAATGAGTTGCAATCGTTTGACACTTTCAGCCATTAATTGCTTTGGCAAACAATGGGTTTAGTTATGGCTACGAGTTCTATGGCAACGGAAAGTGTTTGGGTACAGAAGTACATCAAGACATCCATATTCCACGAAGTTTCATACAAGCGTAAGCTATGAGGCAAAACTGTAGCGTATAACCCAGAGAGTGGTAAACCAACACCTTCTTGTCTGCATTTCCCCGTAAGATTATGTTCACACTATTTCCTGGTCATTATGAATGGAAATGCCTACTACAGCGATCTTTTATATTTTATTTCGCCCACTGCGGTTGCTGGGCCCAATTGCAACAAATTGTAACACAGACACACGGACGTTTCCATTACTCTTCCGTGCTGTAGTGTTTAGGGATATGCTTGCAACCAAGACGTTTTTGCCAACGTCTCCGGACCGAACAACCCCTATTGTATGCCGTAGAATATAATCAGAGTCTCTGTATACCAGGACAATTCACACTCACTAGAAAGACTTATTCCTAAAACTTATTCACAATATGAATTATTCAGTAATGCTTTGCAAACAAATTGAAAATACTCCAGACAATGAGAACTGTTGAAGTAGTAACTTCGAACCAATTCTCCAGGTAGGCATACTCTTATAATTTTCGCAGTTTATTTGTACATCAGTAGGCTAAAGTTTTTTCATCACAATACAATATTTTAAACTTGATACTCAGTTTTAAGAGTTGCAGACTGTAAATATGTAAACACCGAGTGATTGTCGGTTCGACCAGTAAAATATCCAAAAGCCTCGCATATTTGCGTAGCAGAAAATATTTACTGAATACGTTCAACAGTTTCCGTTTACAAAATCTTCAATAACATATCGGTACAAGCAACGCATTGTCTACACTTTAGACGCTGACCCACATATGCTACACTTGTGAGGCTGACCTACAAATGCTACACTTGTGAAGCTGACCCACAGATGCTACACTTGTGAGGCTGACCTACAGATGCTACACTTGTGAGGTTGACCCACAGATGCTACACTTGTGAGGCTTAACCACAGATGCTACACTTGTGAGGTTGACGCACAGATGCTACACTTGTGAGCCTGACCACAGATACTACACTTGTGAGGCTCAAAAACATTTTTAGACTTGCAGGGCTGAGCAATTTAATTATATAACATATTCATACGTATTGGTTCCTAAAACGAGTTAGATGTACGTAAAGATGTTTCCTCTTCAAAGTAAAAAGAAAAATATATACAATATATTATATACGTTTTATCTAGTTCTAAAACCAAGCTACAGAATCACTGGATTTTTCTGGATTCTGCAACCTAACGTAGTTTGACCTTCATGAAATTGTTTTAACTAAGCATTGAATAGCGTATGCTGAGAATATTTAAAAAACATTCTAATTTGAAATCAGTGCACACATTTTTAAAATTAAATATTGGAATTTTTCATAGAATATAATTTTTAAATACACAGTACTTCTTATTTACGTACGTGTTATAAAATATTATATTATAGTGGGGACCCTCTGTAAATTTGTGTAAACTTTAATAGGAGTGGAATGATTTTAAATTTAATTTTAAATAATAATTTTGAAGATTGTGGAGAAAGTTTAATGTAACTAAATATTGCATTTTAATCTTGCTATATGTTCAATATAATACTGCTTAGAAAACTTTAAAAAATATTTGCAATTCAAAGAATTAATCACAATTAGATACAGTTTCGTTTTTACGATAGGATGTTACTGTAATTACATAGCATAAGTTAGACTTGGCGTAAACCTGTCCCGAGCTACTGCTGTTCTCCAAATTGTGTTTAGAGGAGGTCGCCGGATTAATTAACTATGTTACGCCTTGGTATGCATTATCGGCTATCCATATGCAATATAGAGTATCAACTGTCGATATGCATTTAACAGTATCGATATGCTTTATACATGGTTTGTCTGCAGTCATTTAATTGTAGGTAAGTAAATATTTCATTCCTCTTCAATATCCTACATTAATACATTTCTCGATAAAAACATTGGAACCAAACCCAAGATCACAAGAATAACTACAAAGACTAATAATACAACCTACCTAAGATTAAACCTAGGGTAACTTGTGTTGGGTATTGGCTAATAAGTGGTATTGGGTTTTTTCCCAATATTATTGTAATTTACTGTACCACTATGCTCTTGATATTGTATATTATGAAATTGCGTTCTTAAATACTGGATGAATTTCGTATAAATTGACGACATTATTTTATTTCAGTAGTCTCAGAACGATCTCTGCATTTCTCACCGCTTCTGGATTTATATTTTAATTGGACTAAGAAACAAGTAGCGCGCGCGCGCGCACACACACACACACACACACACACACACACATTAAAAGCTATAGTAAGTAATTGTGTTACTATGCATTTTCTTTTCTCAATATTTTTTAAAACTTTAGAATTTAAATATGTTATAATTTAAAATTCACCTAAGATATATTTTTTAGAGTCATCGTTTTTATGTAATGAAACTAATATTTGAAGGAAAATACAATAGGGGTTCCATAGGCTTATATACATTCTCAAAAACTTCTTGACGTAACATTTATTTAACTTCTTGAATTTTGTAGTAAATTATAATCGGTGAATCTTATTTATCACTTAAACAATAGTTTATGACTGTCCGAACTTTAAATTTTGTAAATTAGTTAAAACTTACTGAGATAGAAAGTTTTTGAACGCTATCTGCCGATCTTCATCAGTGTCTTCTGCTTGGAGATGTCACGTTGCTTGGAGATGTAGGTTTTCGATAGTATCAAAGAGGATGTGTGATTTGTATTGTGTTTCTTCGTTTAATATGTTAGTATTTTGTGTTTTTGTGTGTCTGTAAATTTCATATTGTTCTAGTGTGTTGTATTGTATTGGTCTATTTTGTATTGCAACTTGTTATTTGTTTTGCTATTATTAGTATGCTATTTTGTATCCTATTTTTTGACGTTTGCGGGCTATTTTGTTGTGGTTTTGTTTATGTATGGTAATGTGATTTATTTGTTTTCCCTGTCTGTAGTGTTAATTTTAGTGCTTATTGTATTTTGTACCAATGTTTGTGTATTATTGTGGTGTTGTTTCCATTTGTGTAAGCTAACATATTGAATTGTATCTAGTTCTTTGTTTATGTTTTCTGTGGTCATTGGGACTTCTTTAAGTCTACGGAGCATGTATCTGAAGGCAGCGTGTTTGTGTTGGATAGGATGGTTTGAGGTGTTGTGGATAAGTGTGTCTGTCGTTATGGGTTTCCTGTAAATGTTGAAGCTTTGTTTTTGTGTGTGGCTTTTTGTTATGGTTTGGTCGAGGAAGTTTAGGGAACGGTTGGTTTCAATTTCTGAAGTGAATTGGAGTTTTGGGTGTATTTCATTAGAGTAGGTGAGTAGTTTTTCGCATTGACAGGAGTTGCCCCTGTATAGTGTTATGATATCATCGACGTATCTTTGCCAGTAAATCTTGGTGTAAAGCTTGGAGTATCTCCATTCTCCGCTGATCTTCGTCCCTGAGGCTGAGTCCGAAGCCCTCGTTCGTGGGTCGAATTAGACGGTAGAAACGTAGTGGTATGGATCCATCTGGCCCTTGCTGTATATCTTGGAGTATCTCCATTCTCCTCTGATCTTCGCGTCCCTGAGGCTGAGTCCGAAGCCCTCGTTCGTGGGTCGAATTAGAGGGTAGAAACTTAGTGGTATGGATCCATCTGGCCCTTGCTGTATATCTTGGAGTATCTCCATTCTCCTCTGATCTTCGCGTCCCTGAGGCTGAGTCCGAAGCCCTCGTTCGTGGGTCGAATTAGACGGTAGAAACGTAGTGGTATGGATCCATCTGGCCCTTGCTGTATATCTTGGAGTATCTCCATTCTCCTCTGATCTTCGCGTCCCTGAGGCTGAGTCCGAAGCCCTCGTTCGTGGGTCGAATTAGACGGTAGAAACGTAGTGGTATGGATCCATCTGGCCCTTGCTGTATATCTTGGAGTATCTCCATTCTCCTCTGATCTTCGCGTCCCTGAGGCTGAGTCCGAAGCCCTCGTTCGTGGGTCGAATTAGACGGTAGAAACTTAGTGGTATGGATCCATCTGGCCCTTGGTGTATATCTTGGAGTATTTCCACTCTCCTCCGATCGACGTCACTGAAACTGAGTCCAAAGCCCTCGTTCGTGGGTCGAATTAGAGGGTAGAAACGTAGTGGTATGGATCCATCTGGCCCTTGGTGTATATCTTGGAGTATTTCCACTCTCCTCCGATCGACGTCACTGAGACTGAGTCCAAAGCCCTCGTTCGTGGGTCGAATTAGAGGGTAGAAACGTAGTGGTATGGATCCATCTGGCCCTTGCTGTATATCTTGGAGTATTTCCACTCTCCTCCGATCGACGTCACTGAAACTGAGTCCAAAGCCCTCGTTCGTGGGTCGAATTAGAGGGTAGAAACGTAGTGGTATGGATCCATCTGGCCCTTGCTGTATATCTTGGAGTATTTCCACTCTCCTCCGATCGACGTCACTGAGACTGAGTCCAAAGCCCTCGTTCGTGGGTCGAATTAGAGGGTAGAAACGTAGTGGTATGGAACCATCTGGCCCTTGCTGTATATCTTGGAGTATTTCCACTCTCCTCCGATCGACGTCACTGAAACTGAGTCCAAAGCCCTCGTTCGTGGGTCGAATTAGAGGGTAGAAACGTAGTGGTATGGATCCATCTGGCCCGTGGTGTATATCTTGGAGTATTTCCACTCTCCTCCGATCGACGTCACTGAGACTGAGTCCAAAGCCCTCGTTCGTGGGTCGAATTAGAGGGTAGAAACGTAGTGGTATGGATCCATCTGGCCCTTGCTGTATATCTTGGAGTATTTCCACTCTCCTCCGATCGACGTCACTGAGACTGAGTCCAAAGCCCTCGTTCGTGGGTCGAATTAGAGGGTAGAAACGTAGTGGTATGGATCCATCTGGCCCTTGCTGTATATCTTGGAGTATTTCCACTCTCCTCCGATCGACGTCACTGAAACTGAGTCCAAAGCCCTCGTTCGTGGGTCGAATTAGAGGGTAGAAACGTAGTGGTATGGATCCATCTGGCCCTTGCTGTATATCTTGGAGTATTTCCACTCTCCTCCGATCGACGTCACTGAGACTGAGTCCAAAGCCCTCGTTCGTGGGTCGAATTAGAGGGTAGAAACGTAGTGGTATGGATCCATCTGGCCCTTGCTGTATATCTTGGAGTATTTCCACTCTCCTCCGATCGACGTCACTGAAACTGAGTCCAAAGCCCTCGTTCGTGGGTCGAATTAGAGGGTAGAAACGTAGTGGTATGGATCCATCTGGCCCTTGGTGTATATCTTGGAGTATTTCCACTCTCCTCCGATCGACGTCACTGAGACTGAGTCCAAAGCCCTCGTTCGTGGGTCGAATTAGAGGGTAGAAACGTAGTGGTATGGATCCATCTGGCCCTTGCTGTATATCTTGGAGTATTTCCACTCTCCTCCGATCGACGTCACTGAGACTGAGTCCAAAGCCCTTGTTCGTGGGTCGAATTAGAGGGTAGAAACTTAGTGGTATGGATCCATCTGGCCCTTGGTGTATATCTTGGAGTATCTCCATTCTCCTCTGATCTTCGTCCCTGAGGCTGAGTCCGAAGTCCTCGTTCGTAGGTCTAATTAGACGGTAGAAATGTTGTGGTATGGATCCATCTGGCCCTTGGTATATCTTGGAGTATCTCCATTCTCCTCTGATCTTCGCGTCACTGAGACTGAGTCCGAAGCCCTCGTTCGTGGGTCGAATTAGAGGGTAGAAACTTAGTGGTATGGATCCATCTGGCCCTTGGTGTATATCTTGGAGTATCTCCATTCTCCTCTGATCTTCGTCCCTGAGGCTGAGTCCGAAGCCCTCGTTCGTGGGTCGAATTAGAGGGTAGAAACTTAGTGGTATGGATCCATCTGGCCCTTGGTGTATATCTTGGAGTATTTCCACTCTCCTCCGATCGACGTCACTGAGACTGAGTCCGACGCCCTCGTTCGTGGGTCGCATTAGACGGTAGAAATGTTGTGGTATGGATCCATCTGGCCCTTGGTGTATATCTTGGAGTATCTCCATTCTCCTCTGATCTTCGTCCCTGAGACTGAGTCCGAAGCCCTCGTTCGTAGGTCTAATTAGACGGTAGAAATGTTGTGGTATGGATCCATCTGGCCCTTGGTGTATATCTTGGAGTATCTCCTTTCTCCTCTGATCTTCGTCCCTGAGACTGAGTCCGAAGCCCTCGTTCGTAGGTCTAATTAGACGGTAGATACGTTGTGGTATAGATCCATTTGGCCCTTGGAGTATCTCCATTCTCCGCTGATCTTCGTCCCTGAAGCTGAGTCCGAAGCCCTCGTTCGTGGATCGAATTAGACGGTAGAAACGTAGTGGTATAGATCCATCTGGCCCTTGGTATATCTTGGAGTATCTCCATTCTCCTCTGATCTTCGCGTCCCTGAGGCTGAGTCCGAAGCCCTCGTTCGTGGGTCGAATTAGACGGTAGAAGCGTTGTGGTATGAATCCATCTGGCCCTTGCTGTATATCTTGGAGTATTTCCACTCTCCTCCGATCGACGTCACTGAAACTGAGTCCAAAGCCCTCGTTCGTGGGTCGAATTAGAGGGTAGAAACGTAGTGGTATGGATCCATCTGGCCCTTGCTGTATATCTTGGAGTATTTCCACTCTCCTCCGATCGACGTCACTGAGACTGAGTCCAAAGCCCTCGTTCGTGGGTCGAATTAGAGGGTAGAAACGTAGTGGTATGGATCCATCTGGCCCTTGCTGTATATCTTGGAGTATTTCCACTCTCCTCCGATCGACGTCACTGAAACTGAGTCCAAAGCCCTCGTTCGTGGGTCGAATTAGAGGGTAGAAACGTAGTGGTATGGATCCATCTGGCCCTTGCTGTATATCCTGGAGTATTTCCACTCTCCTCCGATCGACGTCACTGAGACTGAGTCCAAAGCCCTCGTTCGTGGGTCGAATTAGAGGGTAGAAACGTAGTGGTATGGATCCATCTGGCCCTTGCTGTATATCTTGGAGTATTTCCACTCTCCTCCGATCGACGTCACTGAAACTGAGTCCAAAGCCCTCGTTCGTGGGTCGAATTAGAGGGTAGAAACGTAGTGGTATGGATCCATCTGGCCCTTGGTGTATATCTTGGAGTATTTCCACTCTCCTCCGATCGACGTCACTGAGACTGAGTCCAAAGCCCTCGTTCGTGGGTCGAATTAGAGGGTAGAAACTTAGTGGTATGGATCCATCTGGCCCTTGGTGTATATCTTGGAGTATCTCCATTCTCCTCTGATCTTCGCGTCACTGAGACTGAGTCCGAAGCCCTCGTTCGTGGGTCGAATTAGAGGGTAGAAACTTAGTGGTATGGATCCATCTGGCCCTTGGTGTATATCTTGGAGTATCTCCATTCTCCTCTGATCTTCGTCCCTGAGGCTGAGTCCGAAGCCCTCGTTCGTGGGTCGAATTAGAGGGTAGAAACTTAGTGGTATGGATCCATCTGGCCCTTGCTGTATATCTTGGAGTATTTCCACTCTCCTCCGATCGACGTCACTGAGACTGAGTCCGAAGCCCTCGTTCGTGGGTCGCATTAGACGGTAGAAGCGTTGTGGTATGGATCCATCTGGCCCTTGGTGTATATCTTGGAGTATCTCCATTCTCCTCTGATCTTCGTCCCTGAGACTGAGTCCGAAGCCCTCGTTCGTAGGTCTAATTAGACGGTAGATACGTTGTGGTATAGATCCATTTGGCCCTTGGAGTATCTCCATTCTCCGCTGATCTTCGTCCCTGAGGCTGAGTCCGAAGCCCTCGTTCGTGGATCGAATTAGACGGTAGAAACGTAGTGGTATAGATCCATCTGGCCCTTGGTATATCTTGGAGTATCTCCATTCTCCTCTGATCTTCGCGTCCCTGAGGCTGAGTCCGAAGCCCTCGTTCGTGGGTCGAATTAGACGGTAGAAGCGTTGTGGTATGAATCCATCTGGCCCTTGCTGTATATCTTGGAGTATCTCCATTCTCCTCTGATCTTCGCGTCCCTGAGGCTGAGTCCGAAGCCCTCGTTCGTGGGTCGAATTACACGGTAGAAGCGTTGTGGTATGAATCCATCTGGCCCTTGGTATATCTTGGAGTATCTCCATTCTCCTCTGATCTTCGCGTCCCTGAGGCTGAGTCCGAAGCCCTCGTTCGTGGGTCGAATTAGACGGTAGAAGCGTTGTGGTATGAATCCATCTGGCCCTTGGTATATCTTGGAGTATCTCCATTCTCCTCTGATCTTCGCGTCCCTGAGGCTGAGTCCGAAGCCCTCGTTCGTGGGTCGAATTAGACGGTAGAAGCGTTGTGGTATGAATCCATCTGGCCCTTGCTGTATATCTTGGAGTATCTCCATTCTCCTCTGATCTTCGCGTCCCTGAGGCTGAGTCTGAAGCCCTCGTTCGTTGGTCGAATTAGACGGTAGAAGCGTTGTGGTATGGATCCATCTGGCCCTTGGTGTATATCTTGGAATATCTCCATTCTCCTCTGATCTTCGTCCCTGAGGCTGAGTACGAAGCCCTCGTTCGTAGGTCTAATTAGACGGTAGAAACGTTGTGGTATGAATCCATCTGGCCCTTGGTATATCTTGGAGTATCTCAATTCTCCTCTGATCTTTATCCCTTAGGCTGAGTCCGAAACCCTCGTTCGTGGATCGAATTAGACGTTAGAAACTTTGTGGTATGAATCCATCTGGCCCTTGGTGTTATTCTAGGCGCGTTCCAGCATTAAGACCGACAGCACCAAGTATTAAAAATTTTTTACAGACTGCCTTACATGCTCTTGCGTCCCTGTATTTATTGCGGCGATGTAACTCTCCCCCCTCCCGCTCTTAGCTCGTCACTATCTCCGTGCATTTTTCTTGTACAGGCGGGTTGGACCAAGTATTCGATTAAACCTGCATTATTCTGTTTTCTGTTTTGGAACACTGAAAAATGTCTATTTCTTTAAAATTGCTGCAATTTTTTTTGTTATTTACGTTTTTTAGATTTGGTTTTCACTATTGTTCTTTTTGGAATTTGCTGGTCATTTTTAATTGTCAGTGGTTGTTTTATGTGGCCTAGTTCTCAAGTTAGCATTTTTCTGTTATTTTTCGGCACTTAGGAATTTTTACTGCACTCCCGTTTGTCAAAGTTAGTTATTACATTTTTCTTTTATTTTAATTTGTTGTTTGTTTGAATAATAATTGTTCAAGAATTTACTAGCTTCTTCACTCTTTACAATGTTTAATTAGACACTACATTAAATCCTTATTAATCAACTTTTGAATTTGTTATTCAAAATTTTGAAATTATCAATTTCTTAACATGAGCAGTCATTCTGACCTTCTCAGTATGTGTGTGTGTGTTGCAGCGGAGCGCGCACTGCGCCGCCCGCGGGCCGTCCGGCCCAACACGAGCCTACGGCGCGGCCGCCGCCACCCTTACCTTATCGCAAGCTCAGAATTCTGACAGAGGCTATCCTAGCCAAACTAGGATACTGTGCAATGACCCGCCAAAATCTGCCAGAGAACAGGTCACTGGACTTTATTATAAAAAACCCAACTTGCTGAAATCAACCCTTTGGCTACGTATTTCCCGAGGAATGAGTTCTTTGAAGCCATCTTTTTGGCGAAATGACCCTTTGGTTTTAGAAGTGTTTAAGAAATCTGTTTTAAATAAAACACTATTGTTTTGTTGGCAAGTTAGTAAAAATTACATTTTTGTTTTACCCTTAAATTTGAAATTACAGCACATTTAGCAATTTTCTTATATTAACTAGCTCTTTAAAATATTAGCAATTCATTTCTGTTTAGTATGACTTTATCTCTTTTTTTAATTTTAAAATATACACATTACAATGTCAGTGGTAACTCTTTACTCAGTTAACTCTTTCTTTTACTCCTTCTATACAAAATTTGAGTAAACTTCTTACTGAATTTATATTAACACCAAAAGTTATAAGAAAAATAATTTTTAGTTATATTAACTGAAAAGTGTAATTTAATTATGTTCATTTAACCCTTCAATATTCAAAATCAAATTTGTTTCATTTTTTAAAATAAAACTGCCTTTATCTTTGATAATACCATTTTCAAACCCTTTCAAATAAACAATACTTTTATGTGATTTTGCAAATCTTGAACATTTGATTTTAAACTCCTGTACATAAATTAGACAATGAAACTTTTAAAACTTGACTTCATCAACAAATAACTTTAACCCTTTTAATTTAAAAACTGATTCTTTGAATAACATAAGTTATATCACTAAATAATCTTATCCCATTTAAAACAATTAATATTAAAAGAAAAACCCTGAGTTATACCAGCCAACAATTTTTTATACTTCTATAACTAATTAAGCAAACATATTACATCTTAACTTGACATTCTTAGCCTAACAATTTATTTACTAGACCCACATAATCTTTGCTGAATATTTACTTTTTATTTTTATTGTCTACTTTAAATCAAAGAAATTGTTTCACATTTTAGTTTTGTCCCCTTTTTTTCACAACCCTTTTATTTTAATTCCAAATAATTTTGTAAACCCTTTTATATTTTAATTAAATCTGATTTATAAATGTGAATTATTTTTTCATTAATTAATTTTAATTTATTCACATTAATTAATTTTAACCCTTTCTCATTAATTCATTTTAATTGCTTATTATTTATTAATTTTAATTAATTCTCATACATTAACTTTAACTCTTTCTCATTTTGTAATTTTACTTTATTATCATTTAATAATTTTAAATATTTAACGTTGGTCTAAAATACAAAAAACACCTTTTCTGTTGAATCATCTGTCTTATTTGACTTCTTTTGCCCAAAACTCATAAACAAAATTTCCTAACACCGGTTTACATTTTATTCATTTATCGCTATTTTTTTATATTTAAAAAGCCTTTAATTTCTAACATCTACTTAATTAATTTCTTTCCAAAACAATTTATAACTTTCTCTATTTAAAAAAAATTCCAATTTACTAACAATTTATTTCTATTTCATATTTATAAACTTGTTTGGAGGACTCCTCCATTTTGTAGTGGGAACTTCCCCCTCTAGTTCATGAATTAAACAAAGCCGTTGTTTGATATCTTTACATCTTTAAAAAGAAATTTTATTTGAAATTGAATTATTAAAAATGTCAACTTTCCCCAAAAATTGTTCCATATAGAAATTTTAATTAAATGAAAACGAGAGAAATTAACCTGACCTTAATCGCAGGGTCACTCCTAAACCCTGGTAGATTTTTCTTTCTTCTCCCTCGAGATCGTTTGTTTCTGGGGTGGCCATCTTGGTATGCGATGTCATAGATCTTGACTGTTGGCGTGCCTGCTGCGATGCCGTGATAGAATTTTAATATCCCGATTTTGAAACATATAAAATTTTGCTCTCCCTATTTCAGTTCTTAAGTTCTTATTGTTCAATTATTTATTTAATTATTTATTTTTCTCTGTTCATTGTTTTATATAAATTTTTAAGCATTGTTCTTTATAAGTTACTGACTCTAATAAATTTTCTATTTTGTTCACCTCTAACACACACAAACTTCTTAAGAACGCCGCCACATAGATGTTAAACTTTGAAGACCACTTTTGCAGAAGTTACCTCCTCCAAAAGGGTTCCAAACCACACGCGACTACATTTTAGCGACGACCAGTCTCGCGCTTAGCATGTCATTTACAGATCACAAACTGAAACAAAGGCTTGTGACCTGGAGCGACCGAAACGACGTCCTCCATCTTTGAAGTCCCGAATAACGCTGCTTCTTTTAACCCCTGCTGGGCTTTCTTGTTTCCAAGAAACGTATCGTATCATGTTTTGTCAACCAAAGGGGTGGCTTCTAAAATCTACGTCACGACATCATGCGACTTTTTCCTCCTCTGGGCTTCCGGTTTCGCACACAAAGCAGGATCACTCTAAAATGATCAAAATATTGTATGTTTCTTTAATTTTGGTTTAACTCTTCTATTTGGCGTTTTCGCGAATTTTGGTACTGGGCATCTCCTTTCCCTCTTGACAAGCCGCGTCTTCTCGAATGTCGATGGGGATTGTAGGAGTATTTAGAGGTTTTCTCTCATTTCCATGTAATTTACTTGTTTTTAAAATATACAAAACCCCTTATCCCTTCTAATGGCTTTGCCTTCACATTTTAACATTACGAAATTTTAATATTATTGCGACGGTATTTGCTAATCAGAATTCTACCCGTCGTAGTGTGTGTGTGTGTGTGTGTGTGTGTGTGTGTGTGTGTGAACTAATAGTAGGTATTGAAAAAAAAGGTAGTCGTAGGACTAGCTTACAAAAAGGATAATTTGAGGAAATCGTTTTGCAAAGGACTAGGTCTCCGAATTTAGTGATTCAAAAACTGTTTAAATGAATTACATTTAACTTGAAATTACAACTTGCCAGTCGCGCCGGTAGAGGATACCAAATGAGAAATAGGAGTGTTAGTACACTATACAACATAGTAAAGTATTTACATTTTAATTAAGGTAATTGTAGCAATATAAATTAAAACTTACATTGCTCTTTTCAATAACTGATATTGATACTAATTAATAAAAGTTAAATTCAATATTCTACAATACAGAAAACCACCTAAAAATGACATTTGTTACTGTGATTGACTTAAAACAAGCAGGCACACAATACCGTCATAACTAAAAAGTCGTTCTCAATGCAATATTACACCTGTCACTAGCCCAGATTTATTGAAAATCTACTGCGATTTGCGGAAAATACTATTTTCATGCGAGAGATGTAACTTTTATCTACATTTAAACACTTTACCTTAAACTAATTAAAAATAGGTACATCATTTTTTTTTATTTGTTAATCGAGTCATTGATTGAGAAAAATGTATGAAACTTTTAGTTATTGGGTTGTATAGCAGATTAAAGGTTTACTGAATAGTAGGGATCTCCACGTGTTCCTAGGCAGAGTTAGATCTGCTTAAATTGTTTGAATTACGTACGGAATGATTTATTAACATTTAAATTATTGTCTACATACTAATAATAATTACTTGATTACTCACATAAATTTAATGGAAAACATAAAATAGCATCAGCTATGAGTAATGAAAACATGTGTTGTATGTTGACATATATTACTGCCTAATTTACTGTGTATGTGTCACAAGAAAATGTAGAGACGATGTTTTGTCATCAAACCCGACAAGTGTCAGATGAGCAAAATTAAAGGTTTCACTACAGAAGGTTATATAGAAAAATTTAGGAATGCGTTCTTTAAATGTATTTCATTATTTTTAAACGCAGATTTTTCTGTCTTTCCTAGCATTAAAATATTTGTCTTTGTTTATGCGTTTCGGAATAACTCCATTCGCTAAATTTTAACAATACTCTGTAGTATTATTTTAGTACTACTTTGGTTTTACTACTTTATTACCTACTTTAATAGTACTATTGAACTTTTAGGGTGGAGTAATTCGGAAATCCGTCAACAGATACAAGTACTTTAATGGTAGGAAAGCAGAAAATTATACTCAAATGTATAAAACATTAGTAACAGAAGTGAGGGTCAGTATACAGAAGCCACTGCATTTCTAACGAATTAATACTCCGATAGTCGTGCAACGACTATTATATTTTATTTGATCACTGCTTGCTATGCTCGCATTGAAAGGTCACCCAGCTTTTCTCTGACTTCTCCGTCAACGACCATTACTACTGTAGCAGTCGACTGATGATTTTTATTATTTTTTTACAAATTAAATACAAAAGTCTTCAATTTGGAGTATTTTTCTCTGGTAGACCAATTTCCTTCCGGTTTTACAGTGTTTTGAAAATTAATTATATTTAATATTACTGTCATTAAAATTAATATAAATATGATTCATTATAATTATTAATAAAATAAATGCATTATAATTAATTATATATAAGATAAAAGTTTTTATAATGTAAATAAAATTATAAATGCTGTTATATTGTGATCGAGAACCAGTAATACACTAGCTAATTGAAACTTTCTATTATTCTATTGAAGAAAGCACAAACTAAAACAAAATATTTTAGGAAATATTTTAGTTTCTTTCTGAAATAAAAGTATTGAGACATAAGCAGGAAGGCAATGGAGAACCATAGTAACCCCCTCGATCACCAAAGAAAAATTACAGTACTATATTTGGTTGTACTAATAATAGCAGGGACGAGAAAGCACCTACTCAAGTCTGTAATTCCTTGGTATATTGATGAGTGTATTATGTCATATTGTTGCCACGGTTCTAATGTTAGGAACTCTTAAAATATCTTTACACAGTCACAGCTAATGGACAGAATAAAAGTAGGGACGAGAAAGCACCTACTCAAGTCTGTAATTCCTTGCTATATTGATGAGTGTATTATGTCATATTGTTGCCACGGTTCTAATGTTAGGAACTCTTAAAATATCTTTACAAAGTCACAGCTAATGAACAGAATAAAAGTAGGGACGAGAAAGCACCTACTCAAGTCTGTAATTCCTTGCTATATTGATGAGTGTATTATGTCATATTGTTGCCACGGTTCTAATGTTAGGAACTCTTAAAATATCTTTACACAGTCACAGCTAATGGACAGAATAATAGTAGGGACGAGAAAGCACCTACGCAAGGTTGTTATTCCTTGGTATATTGATGAGTGTATTATGTCATATTGTTGCCACTGTTAGGAACTCTTAAAATATATTTACACAGTCACAGCTAATGGACGGAATAATAGTAGGGACGAGAAAGCACCTATGCAAGTCTGTAATTCCTTGGTATATTGATGAGTGTATTATGTCATATTGTTGCCACTGTTAGGAACTCTTAAAATATATTTACACAGTCACAGCTAATGGACGGAATAATAGTAGGGACGAGAAAGCACCTATGCAAGTCTGTAATTCCTTGGTATATTGATGAGTGTATTATGTCATATTGTTGCCACTGTTAGGAACTCTTAAAATATATTTACACAGTCACAGCTAATGGACGGAATAATAGTAGGGACGAGAAAGCACCTATGCAAGTCTGTAATTCCTTGGTATATTGATGAGTGTATTATGTCATATTGTTGCCACTGTTAGGAACTCTTAAAATATATTTACACAGTCACAGCTAATGGACGGAATAATAGTAGGGACGAGAAAGCACCTATGCAAGTCTGTAATTCCTTGGTATATTGATGAGTGTATTATGTCATATTGTTGCCACTGTTAGGAACTCTTAAAATATATTTACACAGTCACAGCTAATGGACAGAATAAAAGTAGAGACGAGAAAGCACCTACTCAAGTCTGTAATTCCTTGGTATATTGATGAGTGTATTATGTCATATTGTTGCCACGGTTCTACTGTTACGAACTCTTAAAATATCTTTACACAGTCACAGCTAATGGACAGAATAATAGTAGGGACGAGAAAGCACCTATGCAAGTCTGTAATTCCTTGGTATATTGATGAGTGTATTATGTCATATTGTTGCCACTGTTAGGAACTCTTAAAATATATTTACACAGTCACAGCTAATGGACGGAATAATAGTAGGGACGAGAAAGCACCTATGCAAGTCTGTAATTCCTTGGTATATTGATGAGTGTATTATGTCATATTGTTGCCACTGTTAGGAACTCTTAAAATATATTTACACAGTCACAGCTAATGGACGGAATAATAGTAGAGACGAGAAAGCACCTATGCAAGTCGTAATTCCAGGGTATATTAATGAGTGTATTATGTCATATTGTTGCCACTGTTAGGAACTCTTAAAATACCTTTACACAGTCACAGCTAATGGACTGAAACAAAGTAAGGGAGAAACTTTAGTAAATTAGCAGGTACTCACCTCCCCGTTGCAGAGACAGAAAGGCGTCGCCACGCAAAGGCCCTGGAAGTTACAAAAACCATTATCTTCATTTAAACATGAATATATAATATAGTAAATTAAATAAATAGAGAATAATTAGAAATAACTTATATTATCCCTAGGGGGAACCTTTTAGTGGAAAAAGCTAACGAGCGAGTATATTAGGAAATATTTAAAGAGGAGATTTATTTATGAAAATAAGAAAAACATTACGTGGAAAATGTTTAATTAAAACACATATTTAACCAAGCCGAAAGTATTGCTGTGTGTTATGTTGCAATGTATTTACAAAATAACTTTCTTGTAAAATGTTCATAAATTTTATATATTGATACTTGTAACACAGTAGTAATATACGTGACTAGTTGTGCCCCCTTCTGATCTCTGTATGGCAGTGTAGGAGAGTAGTAATATACGTGAAAAGTTGTGACACTTTCTGTTTTTTGTATGGCAGTGTAGGAGAGTAGAAATATACGTGACAAATTGTGACCCCTTCTGTTCTTTGTATGGCAGTGTAGGAGAGTAGTAATATACGTGAAAAGTTGTGACACTTTCTGTTTTTTGTATGGCAGTGTAGGAGAGTAGTAATATACGTGAAAAGTTGTGACACTTTCTGTTTTTTGTATGGCAGTGTAGGAGAGTAGTAATATACGTGAAAAGTTGTGACACTTTCTGTTTTTTGTATGGCAGTGTAGGAGAGTAGTAATATACGTGAAAAGTTGTGACACTTTCTGTTTTTTTGTATGGCAGTGTAGGAGAGTAGTAATATACGTGAAAAGTTGTGACACTTTCTGTTTTTTGTATGGCAGTGTAGGAGAGTAGTAATATACGTGAAAAGTTGTGACCCTTTCTGTTTTTGTATGGCAGTGTAGGAGAGTAGAAATATACGTGACAAATTTGACCCCTTCTGTTCTTTGTATGGCAGTGTAGGAGAGTAGTAATATACGTGACTAGTTGTGACCCCTTCTGTTCTTTGTATGGCAGTGTAGGAGAGTAGTAATATACGTGAAAAGTTGTGACCCTTTCTGTTCTTTGTATGGCAGTGTAGGAGAGTAGAAATATACGTGACAAATTGTGACCCCTTCTGTTCTTTGTATGGCAGTGTAGGAGAGTAGTAATATATGTGACAAGTTGGGCCCCCTTCTGTTCTTTGTATGGCAGTGTAGGAGAGTAGTAATATACGTGACAAGTTGTGACCCCTTCTGTTCTTTGTATGGCAGTGTAGGAGAGTAGTAATATACGTGACAAGTTGTGACCCTTCTGTTCTTTGTATGGCAGTGTAGGAGAGTAGTAATATACGTGAGAAGTTGTGACCCTTCTGTTCTTTGTATGGCAGTGTAGGAGGGTAGTAATTTAATTGACAAGTTGTGAGTCCTTATTTTCTTTGTATGGCAGTGTAGGAGAGTAGTAATATACGTGACAAGTTGTGACCCTTCTGTTCTTTGTATGGCAGTGTAGGAGAGTAGTAATATACGTGACAAGTTATGACCCCTTCTGTTCTTTTTGTATGGCAGTGTAGGAGAGTAGTAATATACGTGACAAGTTATGACCCCTTCTGTTCTTTGTATGGCAGTGTAGGAGAGTAGTAATATACGTGACAAGTTGTGACCCCTTCTGTTCTTTTTGTATGGCAGTGTAGGAGAGTAGTAATATACGTGACAAGTTGTGACCCCTTCTGTTCTTTTTGTATGGCAGTGTAGGAGAGTAGTAATATACGTGACAAGTTATGACCCCTTCTGTTCTTTGTATGGCAGTGTAGGAGAGTAGTAATATACGTGACAAGTTGTGACCCCTTCTGTTCTTTTTGTATGGCAGTGTAGGAGAGTAGTAATATACGTGACAAGTTATGACCCCTTCTGTTCTTTTTGTATGGCAGTGTAGGAGAGTAGTAATATACGTGACAAGTTATGACCCCTTCTGTTCTTTTTGTATGGCAGTGTAGGAGAGTAGTAATATATGTGACAAGTTGGGCCCCCTTCTGTTCTTTGTATGGCAGTGTAGGAGAGTAGTAATATACGTGACAAGTTGGGCCCCCTTCTGTTCTTTGTATGGCAGTGTAGGAGAGTAGTAATATACGTGACAAGTTGTGACCCCTTCTGTTCTTTGTATGACAGTGTAGGAGAGTAGTAATATACGTGACAAGTTGTGACCCTTCTGTTCTTTGTATGACAGTGTAGGAGAGTAGTAATATACGTGACAAGTTGTGACCCTTCTGTTCTTTTTATGGCAGTGTAAGAGAGTAGTAATATACGTGACAAGTTGTGACCCCTTCTGTTCTTTGTATGGCAGTGTAGGAGGGTAGTAATATACGTGACTAGTTGTGACCCCTTCTGTTCTTTGTATGGCAGTGTAGGAGAGTAGTAATATACGTGACAAGTTGTGACCCCTTCTGTTCTTTTTGTATGGCAGTGTAGGAGAGTAGTAATATACGTGACAAGTTGTGACCCCTTCTGTTCTTTGTATGGCAGTGTAGGAGGGTAGTAATATACGTGACAAGTTGTGACCCCTTCTGTTCTTTGTATGGCAGTGTAGGAGAGTAGTAATATACGTGACAAGTTGTGACCCCTTCTGTTCTTTTTATGGCAGTGTAGGGGAGTAGTAATATACGTGACAAGTTGTGACCCCTTCTGTTCTTTGTAATATATTTAGTTTATTTAGACAAAACGTTTTTTTCATATACAAATTATTTTAAGTATTTACATTTTAAATAGATTTATTGATTCAAATGTTTGTCTTACCAGCTACATCTAACAATATGATTCAAGCAAATGTCTATCCAAATTGTTCTAAGAAAAGATAGGTTACATTAAAATTATTGTTTAAATTTCCAAAAAAAAGATTTTAATAAATACTTTAGAAAATATTATATAAATTACACTAAAACCTTTTTTCAATATGTTTAACCTAACCTAACTCGTCCGGTTTTCTCCAGCTAAAAAAAAATTTTTTTTGCAACATGTTAATATTATTTATTGCCAACATTTTTAACATGTTACAAAGTAATATAAAAAACATTTTGAAGTCAATGGCTACTTAGGTCAACAGAGACAAATTTGATTTTAGTTTTTAATAAAAGGTTTTGTACAACTATTTATTTAATTACTACAATTATTTTAATTAATGTGATGGAGCCACAATATTAAGTGGCAAAACAGAAAGCGAAATTTAATGTTATTAACAGTTAGTTTAATTAAATTAATGATTTCATATTTGACAAATATGAATTAACATCAATTATCATCCTCTACATCAGGGGTGCGATGGGCCAACTGAGTGTTCATTTTTCTTGAGCCTGGTCGCAGGATTGAAATTTCTCGAGTTAGCAATTGGAATAAGTCTTATCTAGTTACAATTACAGACAACATAAAATAACTTTTAACTTGAAAATTTAAAAAACATAAAATGAATTATGAAAAGTGTTTATTTTAGTGAGAAATTTGACACTGTTTTCCTTTCGATAATTGTTCAATGTCAATTTTATTGTTTGTAGTTACTATTTTCAATGTTGATTCAAAGTGAATGTCAGTTAAGTGCATACGAGCTGTAGAATTCATAGATTTCACTACGAAAATGCATTATCGCAGATAAAAGTACTACCGAACAAACACACAATTTTTAAAACAGATTACCCACTTCCACGGGCAAGTAATTTTTGTAGAAATCAAATAATGGAACTTCACAGAATTTTTATTTTAACTGAATCAAGTGCTGCAGATCAATAAGCTCCATTTGAATATTGTGTGGTGCATCCATACAATCAACACTAAATGGCGATGCAAAGATTTCAAATGACTTTTCAAATTTATTAAGATCATGAAATCTGTTTTCAAAATCTTCCTTCAAACATTGTATTATATTGCTATATTTTGAGAAGTGCAAGGTGTTATCAGCATCTGTTGAATTCATCTCAATAAGCGAAGGGAAGTTAACCAGAACTCCATTTCCCATTTGGACGCCCCACACTGACAACTTCTTTTCAAACGCTCTTATAAGACTCACTGACGAGTGAATTGTCTTTGCCTTGAAGTTTGGTATTAAATTCGTTCAAATGATGCATCATATCGACATAAAATGCTACATCACATAACCCGCTCTATTTTTAAATTCGAATACCATAATACCACGATCAGAAGAAAAATATCAATTTCATCATGAAGATTAAACACTCTTCTTAAAACTTTGCCTGCACTCAGCCACCGAGTATGAGTATAATAAATTACATCTTCTAATTCCCTATCGATGTCATCGAGAAAATGTCCGTCACAGAACGTGTTACAGTCTCTCGGTTACTCATACACACAGAGTACATTAAGATTAAATATTTCCCTAACCACGTTAGTATTGGCTGTGCAATGTACATAGGGACAGAATGTGCTTGCTTAGGACATTCCCTATGGTATAGCATTATATTTCACTACATTCGAAAGCAAATTTTAGAGTGGCGCATGAACCGAGTTTCGTGGATTACTGCTCTACATGTTTAAAAATTGTATTTGATTTTGAGTAGATAAATAAAAAGTATTTTATTAAAGATTGAAAATTTGGACAAACCATATAAGCATAGACATAGCGAGAGTTTAAACTAATGATAAGAAATGAAAAATTATCTTTTCAGTTATTGTTGAATAGAACTATCGTCTGACGTTTTAATTCGGGCTACGAGTAAACACGCTAAACACGAATAATCTCGTGTAAATAAGATACCTGCCCGCGTGTTTACGTTCTGTGCGTATTTGCTACAAAAGTAAATAAAAGAATCATGATTGTATAAGAAGCTTTCTTTAACAGTCGCTAGATGGCTCAAGTAGACTCGAAGGCGGCGTTTACAATGAGCAAGTATTTTTGTACTTGCATGTAATGTGTTATTGATTTAACTAAGTAAATAAAGGTAAACATAAGACTTAGTGTTCCCAAAATCTTCCATGACGCAAAACAGAAAGTGAACTTTTCATTAATTTAGGTCTTCAATGATTATTTTAAACTTTTATCGTTTTATTCTAATGCGATAAGTTCTTTCTCATTATTAACATTAAGATCTAATATTTATAATTAGCTCTTATATCGTATTTTATAATATAGTTTATGCTTTGCCAGAATAAAACCCCTTTTGAAATTTTGAAATATACTAACATAACAATTAGAACTAAAAAAAACAAGTGTTAGAAATAATTGATATTTTGTAATGATTCTAACAATTTCCGGTCGAGACACGAGGAGATATATTACATAAGACATACTCCTGGTAATACGAGAAGCTATTGTGATTTTACGGAAATATTTTTACAATTTAATTTATGGTTATACAGAAATAAATATTTTAAAGTATTTCCATGAATTTTCACATTGGATATATCGAGGCCGATTCTTTTATAAAAAAGGTTTTTGCTTGACGCTGAATCAGTCGCCGTTAATGAATATCCAAGAGCCCTTCAAAGCACAAAGCCTAAACTATAAATATTATAAATAAATAAAACTTCCTAAACCACAAAAATCCTTTTTAATAATGTCCTTATATACATTTCGATTACAAAGTAATCATCTTCAGATGAAATTACTGCAAGACTAACTCTGAAGTTGAGTAGCTCTGTAGAGTTAGTCTTGTACATACTTGCTATGAAGATGAATGATTTTCAATCAAAATGTGCATAAAGACATAAATTCAATGATTTTGTAGTTTAAAAGGTTTTATTTAAAGGTTTATTTAGGAGGTTATATAATAAAAATATACACCACAGTTGATTCAAGCTATTACATATGTTTGTAAACATTAAATATGAAACTTATTTATAAATCATTCAAACCCTATTCAATTATTGTTAAAAAAATTATGAATTTAAATAAAAACACTTGAACATATATTAGTATGTTACAGTTTCCTATAGTAGCACTTACTTCTTTTATTATTGAGGATGACTGTTTAGGGAGGTGTGTCTCATTGTCAAGTCAGGCCGTGTAAAGGGACATATCTTCGCCTTCATTAACAAACAAAGTCAGTGCTAATATAGGCAAGTGTAACATTGAGGATGACTGTTTAGGGAGGTGTGTCTCATTGTCAAGTCAGGCCGTGTAAAGGGACATATCTTCGCCTTCATTAACAAACAAAGTCAGTGCTACTATAGGCAAGTGTAACAAACTAATATATGTCGAAGTGTTTTTAGTTAAAAAAAAACTAATAGTTCTAGTGAAGATTGAATGAAACAATATTAATTTAACCACCACACTACGATACTGCCTTTATGCTTGACCAAAGTTGCAGTGTGGGAAGCCGGTTGCCTTTATACCTCTCAAGTTTACATTGGTGGCTTAAGTTAGGGAGTAATCCCTCCTGGATATTGTCAAGTCACGCAGTATTTTAGCACAGAATCTGTTTGCATTACCGTCTTACTGGAAAGGATATTATAAAAGCGGCTTCAGGAGTAATGTATATAGTTTCAAGACACTCCGTCGTATCGTAACATAACTGGCGTGTGCAGTTACACCAGATAACTCGATAAATGCTACAATAGATAACTCGGTAAATCTCTATACAAAATGAATGTTTATATGTCTCTTATGGAAATCATTGAATACACTCCTGGGATGGTTCTAGCATATTTGTAATACTAAATCAATATTTAAAAAGAAAACAATAGAAATGCGACGCCTACTTCTTTCACTGAACATTCAGTCACTTATATTGAAACTAAGAACGATTAATACAGATGCAACTAATAATTAAGAGATGGCGATAATCACGCTATGACGTAGGCCTACAGCTGATACTTGAATTAAGTGAAAAAAAGATTTCATAAAAGAAATTTTTGTGTGTTTAGGTTAGTTTGCTTACCAGCTGAGATGGGTTATATTAATTTCTTTACGATACAATATTAAGTAAATTGCTATTGAATTGAAAACTTTTTTAATTTACAAGTTATTAAATATAATAATAAAAAATAAATCTTAGAAAATGTTTTAATATGATAAATTGTTATTATATTTTTTGCTTGTTAACCTATTACTCAAATGTAATAGATATACAACAGGAAGATACGGAATAGGTTATTAATTTCAGGCTCAAGTTCTATAAATAATGGATAAATTAAACTTTATGTTTTGAAAATAATGAAAAAACTCTTACGAGGTGAGTTGTTATAGCTAAATAGTTTTCATCGCACTAAAATATTACTGTATTTATCTGAAAAACGTAAAATAATAATGTTTATTTATCAATTCGAAAGACTCAGGAGATAAATTTAAAACATTAAAACCAAAACAAAAATTTTCATTTTACAAAATTACAATAGACATAAAACAGACAGCTAGCTACTTACTCACCATGGCAAGGCAGATGGGAGAAACCGTATGTCGGGTGGCAGGAATTGATTACGCGTAGTAGTAAAATCAATGCAGTAAATTTGTAACACCATTACATTTCTAAGAGGGTTGGTCATTATACAAATTCCGCGTCCCAAAATTGCCAGCACGCAATGCCATTTGTCACGCTGCGATTCATATCAGACACTGTGTAGACATTTATTTGGGCATAAAATGCCATTTACTTATAGTACTTTTACTAACAGTTATTCAATTCTTTCTATTGTTTCACAAACTCTTTATATATATATATATATATATATATATATATATATATATATATATATATTTATATATAAATATTTATATATATATATATATATATAAATATCGCAATACGTATTCTTGTGTAATAATAAAGAACTAAGTCAAAATACAAATACAAGAATTATAATTGAATTTACAATGCTTAAAATATTAATTATTTACATCTTACCTCCTTGATTAAACAATTTGAATATTATGTATTTACTTTAGTCCTTTATTCTTAAGATTTCATTGAATACCCTAAAAATAGTATTATGTTTAGACTTTATTTGTTTTTTTTTAGGTGGATGACACTAGATATTATTATGGTTTTTTTAAACATTATTTCATTAATTAATTTTAGTTTTAGGTGGCAGAAAAACTTTATACAAAAATATGAAAGTATGCAATAAAGTTATTTCGTCCCATTTGGCCTAAAATAAGTGTTAACATATGATTTCATTAACAGCTGATTTTATATTATAGGTTATAATATAGAACAGCGGTTTTAACGCATAGGTTTTGTTACTTAGTTTATATTAATTGTAATTATTTCATAAAACGTAGGTTTAATAAAATTTCTCTATGTTGGCCTAAGTAGGATTTTACTTTTAGTTTTTTGTTTGTATTTCTTGTTTTTAAAAGCAACTCAAAAATGCCCACTTAATCCCTACTTTGTCATTAAATGTGCACACTCTATTTCTGTGCTTCTGTTGTTATTAGGGCCTATTACCTCTAGATACGCACACGCACACACTTTTAGGAAATTTGAAGTTTAGACTGGTCATCAAGTGTTCCCCAATATAATGAGACGTTTGCATGATAAGAAAGATTGTTTGAGTATTGTTGCTTCTTCACCAGAATCATACCTTACAGGCAAAATAAAACCCTTTCTTTGCTCTGATTAGCAACATTTACACTATTTAACAAATTAAGGTTGCAAAGACCCTCTACTTATTATTATTTCTCGGCAGACACGGTTGGTCAGAGCAATCTGTTCAAGGACAGGAGTATTGTCGCATTGAGCAATGCACTGCCCAAGGGCGAAACACGTCTGTCGAGAAATATAAATGTCTATTACCAAGCTAAATGTATAAATGGGTGATTATTCAAAACCTTTAAGACGTAAAACCCTACAATTGCAAGTTTTAATAAAACAATTATAAATATAATACATTTTACTTGAACTTTAAAACAAGTCATATAAACAAACATGTTTAAAGTAAATTCATACTTAAATCAACAAAGAACACTTTCATTTCAATTAATTTAAATTAAATAATTACAATTATTATAAATAAAGTAACACAACCTAAGCGTTAAAATAGCTGTTCCACCACATAACCTGTAACGTAAAATCAGCTGTTTATGAAATCATATGTCGTCACATATTTTAAGCTAGTTGAGACTATTAACTATATTGGTTACTTTGGCCCTTTTGTGAAAAGTTTTTGTCTCACATAAAACATAAATCAATTCATTAAATTTAATTAATCGACTGATATTTGAAAAAAACTGTATTAATATAAAGTGTCATCCACTAAAAGTAAAAAAAAAAATATATGAACTTGAGTGGATGTATAAGAAGTATTGAAGAATGAACAAGATATATATAGGCCTAAGGAGAGTGTTAACTAATAGAAGGAATTATAAACCGCTGTAAATTTAATTTTTAAACTAGATTATCTTTAAAATGTTCGCTGCTTATTTTTGCAGAAAGTATTTGAAACATCCAGGTGTATTTCAGCAAGAGTAACGACCGTTGGACACCAAATGGGAAGTCAAACAGCTGGCAGTTGTTTATACATCTATATACTAGCAGTTTGTTTACATTGTAACCGAACGTCAGCCTCTGCGTGAGTCACAGTAGTCTAGTGGCAAGATGTGTTGTTATAAGGATGACTCAATTTAATATTAATTGCCTTATAACAAATTTTGTTATATACTTATAGAGGAGAGTCTCGAGGTAAATGTGATGAAGTCCCCACTCGAGGTACCAACAACTCGGATTACACGGATCCCTAGGCATTAGAAAGAAGTGGAGTTCTAATGAACCGTAATACTATATTTATAAATGCAATAAATAAGTTTTTAGTATACTACCATATAAGTATATTATACTGACATATTTCGGAAGCCCTACTCTTTCCCTATGGATACCTTATTGATATAAACATATTTTGGAAGCCCGACTAACTTCTTTTGCATACCGTATTGATATAAATATATTTTGAAGGCCCGACTCTTTTCTTTTGGACACCATATGGCTATAAGACACCTTGGAAACCCGACTCATTTCCTTTGCATACCGTACTGATATAAACATTCCTTGGAAGCCCTATCCATCATTTTCTTTCAAATAGATAAAACTGACTCGAATAGAAATAAGCTCAAATTATACGGAGGCTGGAAGTATTGGGACTCGGAAATTCAAGACTTTACTGTAGATATATATATATATATATATTCGCTTTAGAAATGACGAGTTTATTTTAGAGATTGAAGCGGTCACATTTTATGGAAAATCTCGCATAAGTGTTTGATTTCGTGACGGGTAAATAAACGTATTTATCGGGCACAGACCTTCAAATTTTACGAGTCTAAGCTGAGTAAAAACAGAAGTTTGTTAGCGTCAAGTCCCGTAAATACTACATTTCTTGACAAGAATAACTCCTTAAAATTATTAATATGCATGAAAAAAACGGTGTATATAAGTTGGAATGTGACTATTGTAATAAAGTTTATATAGGGCAAACTGAGAAAAACCTTAAAGATAGCTGATATAAAGAGCATTTCAATGCATATAAAAAGCCAGAAATTTATAAATCTAATGTTGCTAGTCATTGTATTAATAATCACATACTTCCTAATAAAGATAATATGATACTTGTAAAAGAAATTAACAAAGGCCTAAGAACGAATATTTATGAGGCTTTAGAAATACTTAATTATAATACTAATAATAAGTTAATAATTGAACAAATACAGGTAAAATCTAAATTAGATACTATATTCATTGTTTGTAATGTTAGGGCAGCAAAGTAATTTTGACAACATTGTACTAAAATTTGACAAAGCTGTTTATTGGAGCTAGTTTACATATGTATGGGGGATTTTAATTCTTTAGTATTCCTGATGATGTTCGTACTGTTTGCAAATGAAAAGCTTTGAATTGTACATTCAATAAATTATTCTTGTATTTGTGAATTGTCTGATAAATATATATATATATATATATATATATATATATATATATATTTATTTATATAACACACCATACACACGCATACATATATATATATATATATATATATATATATATATATATATATATATATATATATATATAAGTTTGAGCGAGACAAACGTTATGGGCAAGTTTGAGTTTCAGCTAGACTTGAGGAGCACAAACTTGGCCTTAAAACGAGCAGAAAACGTCAGCGCTGTACAAGCACCACTGCGATACAGGGCATACCATTGATTTCCAGTCTTGCCGACAGATTGCTCAAGTGGAAAACTACAGGACTAAAATTTTCGTGAGGCTGTCAAAATAGAGAATCAAGGGTGTCTTAACATTCGCGATGATACTTTGAATTTGCCCGCAGTGTGGAAGTGTGTAATCGATAGATTTTATCGGCTGGAAGGTGAACAAAGGGAAATGAATGTGAGTAATTGTTTGGCTCCGGTGTGTGTGGATTGGCATCAATGGGCGTGGCTTTATTCCTCTATATATAGGAGCAGAGTTATTCTCGCTCCTCACTCGCACTTCGATTGTTGTTGGGTTCACCTCGTCAATGCTAGATGAGATTTGTGCACTTCAGAATGAACGGATGTACTCCAAATAGTAACTCTCCAGATAATACTATCTTTCACTTAATCCATTTTATTTGGGGTTTGTGTACTTATAAAATATATTTTAATTTTATGCAGATCTAATATTTCTTTTACCAATCTATTGTTAAATTCCATTCCATTGTCTGATATAATAACTGCAGGCACAAAATAGTGACCGAAGTAATCTAGTAGCTTATCAGCAACTGCTGTTGCTTGCGCGCCGCCCACACGGTACATCTGTGCATAACGCGAGAAAGCGTCTACTATAATTACAAAGCGATTTTTTTCTAGTGATATGCTATCAACGTGCACTTCTTGGAAAGGATTTGTTGGTGTTGATGTAAGATTTATTTCTAGTTTTAAAGGGATTCTGTCGTATTTAGTTTTTTGGCATATTTCACATTGGTTGATAAAATTTTGAAATTGTCCTTTTATGTTAGGCCTATTAACGTTTAATTTGTTCATAAGTTTATTTTATTCCACGATGATTAGTTTTGCTAGCGTGATAATTATTTGTTATTTCCAGCATTTCTTCTTCAGAAGTTAAATCCAATAATTTGTTGTTACACTTGACTAAATTAGGCTCAGATTGTTTACATTTTTTGGCTATCCATGATACAAATGTCTCAAAAACGTAATCTTCAAAATATTGGCTATATTTTACTTTAGGTGCCAAATATGATTTTACGAAGTTACCTATGTCATTATTTTCTGATATTTCAACTTTTCAAAGCATTTTTGAAATTCCAAATACTTTTATTATTTTACTTTTTTTGATTGGTATTTTACTAGAGATAAAAATATTTTATTTTTAGAAACTGGCTTCGCCGAATTTGTCCGTTCCTGCTTCCTGAATGAACCAAATTCCAGACGAGAAGTACTACCAGTCTGGAAGCATAAAGTACAAATGTAGTAATTAAATAAAATTTGATCTTGAAATACGTTCCAAAGATTCAAAAATTCAAATAAATGCTTTAAATGTGCAAAATTATATATAATGACTTTATTTCCTTGAAAATTAAATAAAAAATTGGTAATTACAAAATTATTTAGTTATAAAAATGGTTATGTAAAAATGTTCAAATGTTTGCAAATATAGAAATAGTAAAGCATATGGAAAAAGATAAAAAGAAGATTAGGCATAGTTATAAAATAAATTTATTCATAATATCTAAGGAAATGCAGTAAAGTTTGTTACAACCAGTAGTTAAATAAACTGGGGGAAAATATTTATCAATATTTAACTTGTAGAAAAATATAAATAATTTCTCAACCAGAAATTATTAAACAAAGTCAATCACAAATTATTTAGTATTTTCTGAATGAGTGATAAAATTTGAAATTTAGTTTTAATTAAAATATTTCAATTTATATATATAAATTCATAAGCTTGTAAATCAATGATTTCTGTGGCAGTAGAATTAGTAACAAATTTGGTTTATATAATACAATATGTAAATTTATTGAATGCCATTTAACTGGTGGCACAAAATAAGATCATAAATTAAATTTGAAATTTATAATAATTGAAATAAACTTAGCCAACCTCCATGCAATAAATATCACAGTAATTTTAGTTTATTTAAGGAAAATTTAATTTATGTTTTATTAGCTAAGGACTTTAAGATAGCACCATTTGAAAGTATATACTCAATTTATTTAAGTTACAAATTTCTTTATTATTAAATTCAGCTTTCAACAACAGCCAAAAGAGTAATTTTTATTGAATTAATCCTGTGTACAAATA